>CM069442.1:55362822-55672361 GCA_035610835.1 Ophiura sarsii | reverse complement strand
TGATCGCGATAAACTCATCGATGAAATGTTCGCGATAAAACCATCGATGAAATGTTCGTGATAAAACCATCGATGACATGTTCGTGATAAACACAACGATGAAATGATCGCGATAAACTCATCGATGAAATGTTTGCGATAAAACCATCGATGAAATGTTCGTGATAAAACCATCGATGAAATGTTCGTGATAAACACATCGATGAAATGATCGCGATAAACTCATCGATGAAATGTTCGTGATAAAACCATCGATGAAATGATCGCGATAAATTCATCGATGAAATGTTCGTGATAAAACCATCGATGAAATGTTCGTGATAAACTCATCGATGAAATGATCGCGATAAACTCATCGATGAAATGTTCGTGACAAAAGGATCGATGAAATGTTCATGATAAAACGATCGAATTTCAGATCATTATTAAAACCTGAAAATGCGACGCATTTCTGGTTTTTAATTGATGAAATGTTCGCGATAGACTGGTCGATGAAATGTTCTCGATGAAAATGATCGAATTTTCTGTTCACTATTAAAAACCCAAAATGCGTTCCATAGTAACTGGCGTGTAATTTACGCTTAATGGCATAACGTTTATGCCACAAGTCAGTCGATTCTAGCAGTAGCGTAAATTTGTTGTGAACATTGGAGGGGATGATTCGCTGATGCTGAAGGACCAATTGCGCTTGCATGCCCAGGGGCAGGGAGTGTCTATTTCTAAGTGGAATGTGACCCTCATAAGCTGAAAGATTTTATATTTTTGAAAATCCATTCATGCAATTTGGTGATTTTTTTAGTCAAAATGTAGATCAACTCCCTTTGCCCATTCAAACACTAATCGCACCGACTTTGGGTCATATTTTGACCACAATGTACTAATTGTCCAAGGATATTAAATAATGACTAAATAAATAAACTTAATATTGTTTTTTATTATTTAAAAACTGATAAAGCCAAGCTTCAAGATTATTGTGAGTGGAAGGGTAGAACTAGAAGAACAAAAAAAATAAAAGCATATATCGTGCCGTGCGTGGTCTGGGGATCGAACCGGGGTTCTGCGGTTAACAAGGACAAGGTATCCACGCCACGGAAGTATTTGTGTTAAGAGATGTGTTATAATTGTATATAATTGTTTCTATCGGGTGCTTGTGTTTGTCATTAAAAGTGTGCTTTTTGGTGTAATGTTTGTATATGCCCCTCGCCCAAAATATGTTTGGAATGTCATGATAGTCCTTATTTTGAAAAAGCGGTTAACAAACTTCGAAATTTTTGGCCATAAAATGACATCTTTTTTTTCCGGATCGCAGGCCGACTCCACGTGATTCTTGATTTACACTCACATATGACCTAGCGATTGACGACACGTTTTGAATATTACGGAGGACCATTCACGTCAGAATTTTACAGTAAACTATAGGTTAACACTTGGCATATGCGCCAATTAATTTTGTAAGGGGACGATGCTGATTAATGTGGATATTTACCTCGCTAGTTGCTATTCTGGTGTTACTCGCCAGTTAAGCTCTAAGAATTACATCGTTAGTAAGTTACGCTACAGTTAGAGCATAACTACTAATTACTAAATTTGATTGTTAAAACACTGTTAGCATCACAATTGTCATACATTGCCTCTGTCATGGATATCCCTGATAAAATTATTATGAAACTCAATAACATGTTCTTCAAATTTATTTGGGGCAAAGAAGAAGCAGTCAAACGTAACACAGTGATTGCAGATTACGATAAAGGTGGTTGAAACATGTTTCACACCAAACTATTTTTCGATTCACTAAAGCTGTCATGGATTAAGAAACTTAACAACTCAGATATTGCATGTTGGAAAAATATCCCATTGTACTATATAAACAAGTTGGGTATTGGTATGAATATTTTTAATTGTAACTGTACATTTAAGCAGCTTAACAACATGTGTCATATTATGTTAAAGAGATTACCTTCTTTTTACTATAAGCTATTTAAAATCTGGTTCGACACTAAGCAAGTTATAATCAAAGATGATATTGCATCATGTCTTAATCAAGTTATATGGAATAATGATGTTATCCAATTGAAAAATAACACACTATTCTTCATAGACTGGATTAAGTCGGGAATTATTTTTGTGGGTGACCTATTTGACGATGATGGTTCTTTCTATTCCATTAACCACTTCCGTAATCGTCTAAAGGATAAGGGAGCCGTAATTTTGCAGTATTACGCTCTCCGCAATGCGCTTCCCATTGATTGGAAATTAACAAAGACTCATTGCGACAATGCCACAGCTCCCGACAACAACGGAGAAGATGTTTATTTTAATTCAGTCCCTATTGATACCTGTACAAACAAAGGTTTTAGGAAAGCCATGATTCACAATTTGTATGTTCCTCCTCTGTGTACAAATTTCTGGCCACTTAGATTCCCCAATTACTCATTCAATTGGACCGACATTTGGCTCGCCACTCCACAGTGCACCGATGAAGCGAGGTTGATCTCATTAAATTGGAAAATCCTCCACAATATTTATCCCACCAAAGTACTTCTATGTAAGATGGGTAAGGTAGAGAATAATATTTGTCACACATGCAACGTGATTGACTATATCGACCATTTCTTTTTCAATTGTAATCTAGTTAAACAGCTATGGTCTTACGCTAGTCAAGTTATCTCGCGTAAATTATCAACATGCTTTGTATTGACCACTGAAATTGTTATATTGAACTACCACAATAATACTTATGACCATCACGATTTAAAATATATTAACCTCATCATCGCCGTTGGGAAACTATGCAAACGTTTAGATACGGCAACCACCCAAATCTGTTATTCCTATTTGAAAAAGAACTCGGTCTTCGTAGACTGATTTCTCTGTAATTACTATGTCATCATGTATATCAATGATGTCGTTTTTAATCGATTGCCACATTGTACATACTTGCTACTATTATATTATATTATTTTGTAAATATTGATGTTATTGTATAAATTTATTGTGTATCATAGAATAAATAAATAATTTAAGAAGAAAAAAGAAAAAGAAAAAGAAAAAGAAAAAAAATAACTACTAGGGAAGTAGCTTACCTCCCTATTAAGTTACACGTCATTAGTGCACTCGGCCGTATATGTTTCGCTCATATATATATATATATGGTCGAATCCAACGAAAAGTGTACACGGCTAGATTTTTAGGGTCCAGTTTCAAAATGCTTCGATCTCTTTTTCCTTTTCCCCACTCAAAGTCAACATATCAAGCTTGTATGGAAAAAAATGCCATCACTAATCTCTCCAATTGACCACGTGGCGGAATGATGAAGTTCAAGGTACACTTCTCAATGTTACCTACAAATACAAGTACCATATTTTGATTAAGTGATGATTATTCCACCTATTTACATATTGCATTCAAATTTGTGATTGTATTGTATTCAGAAGATGCTAATGCTGATAGAAAGTGGACATATTTGTACAGGTACTCATCTTTTTACATTTTAGATTCACACAGTTAGGTAGCATTTTCAGGCTCTCAATACTTTGAAACATGAGGTTGAGTCACTTTGTATACTTTCACCAAGATGATTTTAATGAACATTTGTTTTCATGTACCTCAAAGAGGGGGAATGACCCTTTCTGTAAAATTTAGAATTTTGAGCATGCGCCAGAAACTTAAAGTACATAGAGGAATGTGGACATTTTGTATTCGTAGGTAACAGTTAATGTATACGTAGGTATAAGAGAAGTAAAACTGTAATAAATTAATGTTGTACTTAATTTATGCTGCATTTTGGGGGTGAAATGATCATGCAGGGTTGTTAACAATATTTTTTTTTAAATAAACATGTTAAAACATGTTTAAATCCTAATATTATGGACATTTTCCCCAATAGTTTACTTTAAATAGATACTAGAATATTAATTTAATGTTGAAAAATATACAATATCTAACTCTTAGTTGTGATTTTGAATAGGTTTATTAAGAACAAAATATCGGGCAACAATTTTAAGCATTCCTATAAGAGAAAAACATGTTAAGACTTAAAGCACGGTAGCTAATATTGCAATAATCAAAGTATTCGTAGGTAACACATTTGTTCTCAACTTTAACTTCGTTGACTAACAACGGTTGGATTCTTTGATTTTACATATGTTTAAGAGGCAAAATTGTACTCGACGTAGTTTTTATGCCCTGAATCGCGTGTGAGGGTGAATGTCGTACAGCAAAATAAAAAGGTGTCTTGCTTGACGTTAAAAGTTGATAATATAAGAATGTGCGCTCAGCACTGCTTTTACAAAACAATCAGAATTGCGTAATATTAACATTTGAATAAAAAGCAAGATTAACCAAATAAACATTAAAATTATATAAAACTATGTTCCTGTTTCTAAGATATAAAAGAAAAGATCCTAAACATCAATAAACTCACTAGGCCTATACTGTTAGTATTATTGATCATCTAATTTGGTTAAGGAATGTTGATTAAAATTAATTTACACATGATAATTACGGCAGAAAATGTTTTATTATGCTAACGTATCTGATCATCCAATTTTGTAAGTGTCTTTCTTGCTTGACTTTCAATTATTAAGAATGTGCGTTTAACTTCTACAAAACAGTCAGAAGTGTGTAATATTTAACATCTGATACAAGGCAAGATGATGACAACATACATATCGTACTGGGTTAAAATTTCGTAAAGGTATAGTTAAACAATCAATTAACTCGCTAGTATAATATTCTTACTCATCTCATTTGGTAAAAAGCATGTTCATCATTAAAACTAAACATAATGAAATATTAAGCATAGAAACATTTTAAGCAAGATACCTCTGATCATTCAGCCTTGTAATCTCTACTTAACAAGTTTAGTGGATCTTGTTGTATTCTTTGTGTATATAGTTAGTTCTTCATCTCTCTCTTGTCACGAGAATGAATATCTAGTAGAACAGAATTACTCTTTGTTTATTATAGGACATTTTAGAATGTTAAGAATGAACGTTTCAGTTTCCGTGTGAATCGAATCAACTATTGAACATTTCCTCGAGCCATCATTAATTAGAAAGCAAGCGGTTTTCTTTTAGCAAACAGTTTGATTTGCCTGTAATTCATAATCTTGAATGTCAGGTTATTTGTTTTAAGCAATAAAACAACCGGTTGTCTTCCTCAATTTGTTCTAAATGAAGGAGGCAAGTGAGTCTTCTAGCAGTTATCATTTTGAATAGCTGTTTTAAACACGAAAGCCAGATCGCTTTTTAATTCATTTAATATATACTTTGAAATAATTTCATATCAGACCTTATATTATATATATAAGTTTAATATGAGCCGAGCATGTTCAAAGTCTAGAATATTCAAATGTCGTGTATTTCAGTCCACAGCGCGCGGAATAAAGCACATACAACTTACAGCAAGACATCCAGTTGTCAGATTAGAATTAAGATATAATTTCCTAGTTTGGAATTTGTATCATTCTAAAAGTCGTACATAGTAAGTTTTTATCGAGTTTCAACCGGCGGCAGCTTCCGTTTGACATAGAATCACCAATATGAAATATTTTGTCAGATGTAGACAAAATAGGAATTTTATGTTTAAAAATTCAATGTTGTTTGATTTAAAAACACTAATCTAAAAGGTTTTGCCACGACAGAGATATTGTCGGGCATGTGCCTTTCATTGTGATTTTCTTTTAAATCAACCACTGCTTAGTTCAATTACACTAATTAATGAATGTCGGAAGCATTATTCATGAACAATTCTTGATTTGAGATCAGTTAGGCCTACCCTTGATTACCTCCCACCTTTAAAAAGAAGGGAAAATGTTTTACTAAATTTCTTGTTCACTTAAAATACGTTTCGGTGACATTACACAACCTGCCCGAGCAAAAACGAAGCAAGTTATTTTATATTTGTGACACATGAATTCCATTTTCAAATACAACTACAAGAATGACCAATATTATGTACCTCAGTAGTCACTTCTCTGCAATTCCAGAGGAAGTTGGTTAATAACGTATACATCATATCGACAAGCTGGTTTAAAACAATATTACGCACCAAACGATATTATTCCCGTCTTATACATTCCTGCTAAATATTTACATAATATAAGGTGCGAATGAAAGCGAAAAACAATACAGGAATTGTACTATGCTCATTAACTAATATATAGGTTACCTACGAATACAAATACGAATATGAGAAAATTGATTATGAAGCCGAAATTTCATGGATATTATGACTAAATGTACCCATTTTAAGACGATCAACGTGTAATCTATGGATATAAATAACATTCATTCACTCTAGCTCCAACAAAAAATATGTTCTCGGAAACACCAGTGTGATTACACCATGCATTTTATTTAAATTAACACCTCCTATTTTCATTTAATAATGAAATATTAATGTTTTCCCTCCAAATATAAATATAATAATATATCCAGTCAGATTGTATGATTGCGCACTGCTTGTATGTAAAATAAAATCATTTAGGGCCAATATGCACCGTGTATATTATTGAATGTTGCCTACATATACATGTTACCTCCGAATACAACATGAAGTCAATGCACGAGAAGCTTTTACTGATTATTTATATAAACATTAATCACCCCCATTGCGATTTAAATCAACTGTCAGAGGATGTCTTTGCGTGAATAACATAAACAACTACACTAATAGGAGTAAACAAGATTGAGACATAGGGAGGCTATATTCAATCAACTTTTAAGACAACACCAAATTATTGATGCACTTGTACGCAAACTACAGAATTTTGTGAAGAGTTACTTACAAAAGCTGAAAGATTGATGCAAAACTTCTCTGTGGCTTGCCGAACGCAGCGCAAATTTTTACTTTATTCCAGTCGATACAAGTATGTAACAATAGAGGGAATAACCACGGTATCGTTATTTGTATTTGAAGGTAAAAGTTCATATTTCAAATTTGCCTACGAATACAGCCTTTTATTGCTGATATTTCAAAAAATGTTGCCTTCAAAATGATAAAACTTGGCACACATGTACATTGTATCACACTTCGCTTATTCTATAGATATCATTCACTAATCTGTTTTTATATTAAAATGGCAGTGTTTTAAATAGGTATTCGGAGATAATGCATTTTTTTTACCAAACCGATCGTTTCCGCTTTTAAAATTTCTAACAGCTTTTTAACAAAATCGACTTGAATGTGGACAATGCATTTCAGTATTTAACATATTTAGGTATCTTTACAGCACAAATTACACTACCTCAGGCGAATTCTTCCCCGAAAGTGAGATTTAACAAAACATGTATTGGTAGGTAACGTCAAAACTTACCACAGCCAAAAAAATCACAACAATTCAGGGGATTGATCAAAAGTAACAAAAATTACAAGAGGCATTCTTGATTTCTCTGTAATTACTATGTCATCATGTATATCAATTATGTCGTTTTTAATCGATTGGTGAGATATCCACCAATCAAACAGGTAAAATTATTTCCGCTTAAGCTCGTTTTCATCTAAACGGTTATATGTCTAAAATAAAACCTTAACAACTATTTTGTAAAAAGGGTGAAAAATAGCAGGTTTATTGCTCGCATACGCCCAATTGTGCATAGAAGTTAGTCATATTATATATGGCGCGAAGCGTCTCATCGAGGCGGATACGTATAACACAAAAATAAAATAAGATATAGATTATTTTATTATAGGCCTGAACATCACGTGTACACTTTTCGTTGGATTCGACCATATATGTATGTATATGTGGTCCTGAAGAAGTCAGAACTAAGCCTAAAGAAAACGTAACAGTTTTAAAAGTCGCCGTTTTTGCGGAAACCGTTTTTGCCACAATATATAAAGACATTACAATCTATATGTTTCGCTCATAATAATGTGGTCCTCAAGAAGTCAGAACTAAGCCTGAAGAATACTTAACAGTTTTAAACGTGTCTGACGGTAAAGCCGTTAAAATATTTACATATACGTAGTTTTGTTATGTTAGGAAAAAAAATGAAATTCTATATTACAGCTTCCCTTCCCATTAATGAAAAGTAAATATTCAATACACGACTTTAATACATGTATACTGTCACAAGTTGCACATTTAATACATCAAGGGAAGACATTTGAATGTCATTGTATTGCAAACTGCCTATTGGGAACACCGCTCGTAGAATGATTCCGTATGGACAATGACATTGTGCTCATGCGTTGCATTTCAACTACACGGTCGACATGTTCCCATGATGCATTGCGTATCTCCCAAGCAACCGTTGCAGCGATGTGACGCCAGAATACAGCCTATTAGGACAAACCTATTGCATGATTGAATGTGCTTAAGTGTTATATACAATGGTGATATATCTAGCATAGCAGTGAGTTTTTTTTAGCTCAGGCACGTAGCTAGAAACTTTTCATTGGTCGTGTGATTTTACCAAGTTCGATTATGAATGTGCAAATAGGTGGCATTATATTCACACGTACACATTGTTTTGGAACTTTTTGGTTCTATAAAGGGTTCCATATACGGGACAGCCAAGAACCCCTGAAGCACCCTTTTTTCTTAGAGTGTAAGATGAGAAATTGCACAGTCGCCTCTCCATATGCTCTTGTTTATTACAATAACGAAAAAGATACACTGTTTAAAAGAAAAAACCTCATACATTTATGCAGTGTAACTATGAAGGGTAACTAGAAAAACCTTGCATAATAATGATTACAAGCTCACGAAACCCGATCCCATTGAAACACCCCGATTCAAGATGAGGTTTTGGTCAGGATTTAACCCGCCTGTTATTTACCTGTTTTAAATGAATGTATGGATATTCAAATTACGAACGCACAAATCCACCGGATCGATGTGTGAGATTTTTCAGCATTAACTTCATGCACTTGTTATGTATTTTTTCACCGTATGTGACACCTGATACTCCACACATTTTTCTTCAGCTGCTGCATTTAATACTACACGCCTTATTACAGTTTAGCATGCTATCTTTCTCCGAATCTAGGACTATAGGGGTGTTGTGAACATACGAAGAGGTTTTTTTTGTCTCCAATCGACTTTATACCGCCTATCCATTTTTACATATATTCAACTTTTATGTATCTATATACTACAAACCACAAAATGCAGTACTTTGACCAAAATAGATTTAACGTACACTTTAATACCCAGGGAGAGGCTGCGGTAGTATGACACGATATGATATGGGGTGGGGGGGGGGGGGGGGGGGGGGGGGGGGGTAGGCCTACAACTCAAAATATTTGATGAGTACGTATGAGTGATATCAACTTCGAGCTTTTTTCTATGTTGCTAATGATTTAATTATTAATATCAAGTAAATATGTTTGATCAGAATCACAAACTAAAGACAGCTCATATTAGAATGTAACATTTTATTTTTTATTATTTTTTATTATTAATTCTTTATTCTATGATACACAATATATTTAATGTCATATTGTTGCTATCTATTGAAGTCAGCTCATATTAGAATGTCATATTGCTGCTATATAGCCTACTGAAGATAGGTCATATCAGAATATCATATAATTGCTTGCAACTGAAGGTAGGTTATATCAGAATGTCATATTGTTGCTATCGAATATAATCAAAATTGTCGCTGGAAGGTTTCAAAGATGTTCCGAAGATCAGAGCGTAAATATTAGCATCTTTTCATGTATCGGAAGACGTTGTCAGTTACATTATATAATCCCGTTTAAGGTAATGGTCTTCCATAACTTAAAATAATAATAATAATAATAATAAAACGGTGCTTCTAAAGCGCCTCCCACCGAAGTCTCAAAGCGCTTAACAGATAACATAACAACATTGAAATTACATTACAATATAAGAATAATACAGTATGTGGATGAACATGCAAAAAACATTGTAAACAGGGTAATCAATCATCAAAAGCAATTGTGAATAAGTGTGTCTTAAGAGACGATTTGAAATGGCTAAGAGTTTTACAGTTCTTGATGTGAAGCGGAAGTTGATTCCAAAGTTCAGCTGAAGCATAACGAAATGAACGATGACCATAGGTTAAAGTTGACACAGAGGCACTGATAAGTTGTTGTTTTGAAGCCGATCGCAAATTTCGAGATGGTTCGTATTCATGTATGAGTTCTTGAAGATAAACCGGTGCCAAATTATGGATGCATTTGTATGTTAAAACAATGATTTTGTACATAATACGGTATGATACCGGCAACCAATGAAGCTTCTGAAGTACTGGTGTAATGTGATGAATACCAAGGTGATCATAATAACGAGTGCGTGTAACAAGCCTCGCAGCAGAGTTTTGTATTCTCTGTAATTTTGCAATGTGTGAGTTCGGAAGACCATAAAGGAGGCTGTTACATTGATCAAGGCGACTCGTGATAAAAGCATGAATAAGTATTTCCGTAGATTTTTGATTGAGAAAATTCCGAATACGACCTATCTTGTATAAAGCAAACGAAGCTGAACGACAAATATTATTTACATAGGCATTCATTTTAAGATCACTCTCGAAAATTACTCCGAGGTTACGTGCACTTTTTACAGGGTGTATGGGAACATTGGCAATTTCAACAGGTGATAAATGAGAAGAGTTTCTGAAAGTTAAAGGAGCTTTTGCCATGAAAATACCACAAAATATTATGAAATTCAATTAGTGATTTAAATTATTGTTTTAAAAATGTAAATGTTGTACCTAATTTGCATCATAAATAAAACATTGTATCTATAGTTTGATCAACTCCAAAACCACATGCGTGTGGCTCATACCGCGTGTGTGCATGACTTAAAAAACCCGCGTGCGTGTGGCTAACACCGTGTGCGTGTGGCTAAAATGTCTTGCGTGTGGCTAAAACCGCGTAGTGTGGAAGGTGTCAACCCTCGTTGGCGCCAAATGTATCAAGCACTGTAACTTTTAAACCAATAATGGAATAAAAATATACCTTTTTTTTAAATGAAATGTGTCAGAGAATCCATTTTTGGTATCGTATCAAATTTCACTAAAAATTGTAATTTTCAAATGTTTGCCAAAAAAACCCAATTTTTTTGGCGCCAACATTTTACGGTCAACCTAACTTAATCAGTTTTTGGTCAAAAATTCGAAAATATTACCAAAATCATCCAAAGCCAAATATCTAGAAACGCATTTTTTTTTGGGGGGGGGGGGCTTAAACATTTTAAGTTTTGAAATTATTTATTTTTGAAAATTCATTTTTATCTCAAAATTCATTTTTTTACACACTTTGTTTCAATTTTTTCAAAACTAAACAATTTTAAGCCAAAAAAAAATATATATTCCTAGATTATTGATTGCTCTCCACACCACATACGTTTTATTATACTTTCTATTGTCTGTGACCATGCTTGAGTCAATCTATGTTGGACTACACCTAGCACATAAAGTCCCTGACCAGGTGCTTTGAGGTTCGCTAATTCAAAATATATATAGGAAATCATTGATTTGTGTGTGATTACTTTCATAAACTGTGTGCTATCTGAACGAGACAGATGAATGGGTCTGGAGTGATAACCGCAATGTGCGGGACAAAGGGTGCATCTGGCTGTGAAGAATACAAATCTTAGCTGATTAGCTGTGAGGTTTTTTTTCAGTGCGTAATATCACACACAAATCAATGATTTCCTATACCTAGTGCAACTTTTCTGTTGCATGAGCGATCATTGAAATCGCCATAACTTTAAAAGTATCCATTCGATTTTGTTGAATGAGGTATCAAACTGCGGAGGAGAAATTTGCTCATACAATGTATATCTCAGATTTTTGGTACCGATTATCTATTTTGAATTAGCTAACCTTAAAGCACCTGGTCAGGGACTGTATGTGCTAGGTGTATATGCTAGTGTTCTTAGTACATGTATTCATTATACCTAATGAGTGCAGCCATGCTGGCTGTATGAAACAGTGGGGTGTCTACAAAACTAAGACCTAAGACCTAAGACCTAAGACCTAAGACCTAAGACCTACAAAACTAAGACCTGACTAGGTACAAAACTAAGACCCGAGTACAAAACTAAGACCCAACCAGGTACAAAACTAAGACCCGAGTACAAAACTAAGACCTGACCAGGTACAAAACTAAGACCCGAGTACAAAACTAAGACCCAACCAGGTACAAAACTAAGACCCGAGTACAAAACTAAGACCTGACCAGGTACAAAACTAAGACCCGGAAGTACAAAACTAAGACCTGACCAGGTACAAAACTAAGACCCGGAAGTACAAAACTAAGACCTGACCAGGTACAAAACTAAGACCCGAGTACAAAACTAAGACCTGACCAGGTACAAAACTAAGACCCGAGTACAAAACTAAGACCCAACCAGGTATAAAACTAAGACCCGAGTACAAAACTAAGACCTGACCAGGTACAAAACTAAGACCCGGAAGTACAAAACTAAGACCTGACCAGGTACAAAACTAAGACCCGAGTACAAAACTAAGACCCAACCAGGTACAAAACTAAGACCCGAGTACAAAACTAAGACCTGACCAGGTACAAAATTAAGACCCGAGTACAAAACTAAGACCCAACCAGGTACAAAACTAAGACCCAAGTACAAAACTGGGGGTTAACCGGAAGTGATCTAGGATTAGTTCGGGGGTCATGGGGGGTGGTGTGGGGGTTAACTGAATGTAGTCCGGGGTCGTATGGAGGATTAGTCCGGGGGTCATGGGGGTGGTGTGGGGGTTAACTGGATGTAGTCCGGGGGTCGTATGGAGGATGTGGGGGTTAACCGCAAGTGATCTAGAATTGGTCCGGGGGTCGTGTGGGTGGTGTGGGGGTTAACCGCAAGTGATCTAGGATTGGTCCGGGGGTCGTATGGGTGGTGTGGGGGTTAACCGGAAGTGATCTAGGATTAGTCCGGGGGTCATGGGGTGGTGTGGGGGTTAACCGGAAGTGATCTAGGATTAGTCTGGGGGTCATGGGGGTGGTGTGGGGGTTAACTGGAAGTGATCTAGGATTGGTCCGGGGGTCGTGTGGGTGGTGTGATGGGTTAACCGGAAGTGATCTAGGATTAGTCCGGGGGTCATGGGGTGGTGTGGGGGTTAACTGGAAGTAGTCCAGTAGTATTAGTTAGTATTTTATTATTCAGGGAGTACAAGACAATCACTAGGTCTGGGGTGTGGGTCAAGGGGTGGGAGGGGTATTTTTTTTACCATAGATCAAGTACTTTTTATCCATTATAAAAAAAATTAAAAAAATAATCCCCCCCCCCCGGGCCCCCACCCATCCACCTCGGAGCTACCACCCCACCCCATCATCCCACTCATACCAAGTTCTGACCAAAACCACAGCAGACCAACAAAACTTGCAATGGAATTCATGTCGTACGAGATACACAGTATTTCCGATACAAATTAAGTTGCCGAATTTGACTACCCGATCTACAAAACTAAGACCCTACCAGGTACAAAACTAAGACCCGGAAGTACAAAACTAAGACCTGACCAGGTACAAAACTAAGACCCGGAAGTACAAAACTAAGACCTGACCAGGTACAAAACTAAGACCCGGAAGTACAAAACTAAGACCTGACCAGGTACAAAACTAAGACCCGGAAGTACAAAACTAAGACCTGACCAGGTACAAAACTAAGACCCGGAAGTGATCTAGGATTAGTTCGGGGGTGGTGTAGGGGTTGACTGGAAGTGATCTAGGATTAGTCCGGGGGTCATTTGGGTGATGTGGGGGTTAACCGCAAGTGATCAAGGATTGATCCGGGGGTCGTGTGGGTGGTGTGGTGGTTAACCAGAAGTGATCTAGGATTGGTCCAGGGGTCGTGTGGGTGGTGTGGTGATTAACCGGAAGTGATCTAGGATTAGTCCGGGGGTCATGGGGGTGGTGTGGGGGTTAACTGCAAGTAGTCCAGTAGTATTAGTCAGGGGGTCATGCGAGTGGTGTGGGGGTTAACCGGAAGTGATCTAGGATTAGTCCGGGGTGGTGTGGGGTATAACCGGAAGTGATATAGGATTAGTCCGGGGGTCATTTGGGTGGTGTGGGGGGTTAACCGGAAAGAGTCCGGGGGTCTAGTTTTGTTACAATTTTAGCACAAAATGACATTAAAAAGCAGTATTTTATTATTCAGGGAGTACAATGGGTCAAGGGTGGGAGGGGTATTTCTTACCATAGATAAAGTACTTTTTATCCATTATATAACAATTAAAAAAATGCCACCACCCCCACCCCCACCCCCCCCCCCCCCCCCCCCCACACCTCGGGCCTACCACCCCACCCATCATCCCACCCATACCAAGTTCTGACCAAAACCACAGCAGACCAACAAAACTTGCAATGGAATTCATGTCGTACGAGATACACAGTATTTCCGATACAAAGTTGCCGAATTTGACTACCCGATCTACAAAACTAAGACCCTACCAGGTACAAAACTAAGACCCGGAAGTACAAAACTAAGACCTGACCAGGTACAAAACTAAGACCCGGAAGTACAAAACTAAGACCTGACCAGGTACAAAACTAAGACCCGGAAGTGATCTAGGATTAGTTCGGGGGTGGTGTAGGGGTTGACTGGAAGTGATCTAGGATTAGTCCGAGGGTCATTTGGGTGATGTGGGGGTTAACCGCAAGTGATCTAGGATTGATCCGGGGGTCGTGTGGGTGGTGTGGTGGTTAACCAGAAGTGATCTAGGATTGGTCCAGGGGTCGTGTGGGTGGTGTGGTGATTAACCGGAAGTGATCTAGGATTAGTCCGGGGGTCATGGGGGTGGTGTGGGGGTTAACTGCAAGTAGTCCAGTAGTATTAGTCAGGGGGTCATGCGAGTGGTGTGGGGGTTAACCGGAAGTGATCTAGGATTAGTCCGGGGTGGTGTGGGGTATAACCGGAAGTGATATAGGATTAGTCCGGGGGTCATTTGGGTGGTGTGGGGGGTTAACCGGAAAGAGTCCGGGGGTCTAGTTTTGTTACAATTTTAGCACAAAATGACATTAAAAAGCAGTATTTTATTATTCAGGGAGTACAATGGGTCAAGGGTGGGAGGGGTATTTCTTACCATAGATAAAGTACTTTTTATCCATTATATAAAAATTTAAAAAATGCCACCCCCACCCCCAACCCCCCCCCCCCCCCACCCCCCAACCCCCCCCCCCCCCCCCACCTCGGACCTACCACCCCACCCATCATCCCACCCATACCAAGTTCTGACCAAAACCACAGCAGACCAACAAAACTTGCAATGGAATTCATGTCGTACGAGATACACAGTATTTCCGATACAAAGTTGCCGAATTTGACTACCCGATCTACAAAACTAAGACCCTACCAGGTACAAAACTAAGACCCGGAAGTACAAAACTAAGACCTGACCAGGTACAAAACTAAGACCCGGAAGTACAAAACTAAGACCTGACAGGTACAAAACTAAGACCCGGAAGTACAAAACTAAGACCTGACCAGGTACAAAACTAAGACCCGGAAGTACAAAACTAAGACCTGACCAGGTACAAAACTAAGACCGGAAGTGATCTAGGATTAGTTCGGGGGTGGTGTAGGGGTTGACTGGAAGTGATCTAGGATTAGTCCGGGGGTCATTTGGGTGATGTGGGGGTTAACCGCAAGTGATCTAGGATTGATCCGGGGGTCGTGTGGGTGGTGTGGTGGTTAACCAGAAGTGATCTAGGATTGGTCCAGGGGTCATGTGGGTGGTGTGGTGATTAACCGGAAGTGATCTAGGATTAGTCCGGGGGTCATGGGGGTGGTGTGGGGGTTAACTGCAAGTAGTCCAGTAGTATTAGTCAGGGGGTCATGCGAGTGGTGTGGGGGTTAACCGGAAGTGATCTAGGATTAGTCCGGGGTGGTGTGGGGTATAACCGGAAGTGATATAGGATTGGTCCAGGGGTCGTGTGGGTGGTGTGGTGATTAACCGGAAGTGATCTAGGATTAGTCCGGGGGTCATGGGGGTGGTGTGGGGGTTAACTGCAAGTAGTCCAGTAGTATTAGTCAGGGGGTCATGCGAGTGGTGTGGGGGTTAACCGGAAGTGATCTAGGATTAGTCCGGGGGTCATGGGGTGGTGTGGGTGTTAACCGGAAGTGATCTAGGATTAGTCCGGGGGTCATGGGGTGGTGTGGGGGTTAACTGGAAGTAGTCCAGTAGTATTAGTCAGGGGGTCATGTGAGTGGTGGGGGATAACCGGAAGTGATCTAGGATTGGTCCGGGGGTCGTGTGGGTGGTGTGGGGGTTAACCGCAAGTGATCTAAGATTGGTCTGGGGGTCGTGTGGGTGTTAACCGGAAGTGATCTAGGATTAGTCCGGGGGTCATTTGGGTGGTGTGGGGGTTATTCGGAAGTAGTCCGGGGGTCTAGTTTTGTTACAATTTTTAGCACAAAATGACATTAAAAAGCAGTATTTTATTATTCAGGGAATACAAGACAATCACTAGGGGTACGTTCATAAATACTCTGGTGGGGGGGGGGGGGGGGGGCTGGAAAATAAGGGGGGGTCAAAAAAGTGTTCTACCTCACCAAAGGGGGGGTCAAAAAAGACCCGGAAGATTAGTCCGGGGGTCATGGGGGTGGTGTGGGGGTAGTATTAGTCAGGGGGTCATGCGAGTGGTGTGGGGGTTAACCGGAAGTGATCTAGGATTAGTCCGGGGTGGTGTGGGGTACAACCGGAAGTGATATAGGATTGGTCCAGGGGTCGTGTGGGTGGTGTGGTGATTAACCGGAAGTGATCTAGGATTAGTCCGGGGGTCATGGGGGTGGTGTGGGGGTTAACTGCAAGTAGTCTAGTAGTATTAGTCAGGGGGTCATGCGAGTGGTGTGGGGGTTAACCGGAAGTGATCTAGGATTAGTCCGGGGGTCATGGGGTGGTGTGGGTGTTAACCGGAAGTGATCTAGGATTAGTCCGGGGGTCATGGGGTGGTGTGGGGGTTAACTGGAAGTAGTCCAGTAGTATTAGTCAGGGGGTCATGTGAGTGGTGGGGGATAACCGGAAGTGATCTAGGATTGGTCCGGGGGTCGTGTGGGTGGTGTGGGGGTTAACCGCAAGTGATCTAAGATTGGTCTGGGGGTCGTGTGGGTGTTAACCGGAAGTGATCTAGGATTAGTCCGGGGGTCATTTGGGTGGTGTGGGGGTTATTCGGAAGTAGTCCGGGGGTCTAGTTTTGTTACAATTTTTAGCACAAAATGACATTAAAAAGCAGTATTTTATTATTCAGGGAATACAAGACAATCACTAGGGGTACGTTCATAAATACTCTGGTGGGGGGGGGGGGGGCTGGAAAATAAGGGGGGTCAAAAAAGTGTTCTACCTCACCAAAGGGGGGGTCAAAAAAGTTCAGACCCTCAAAAAGGGGGGGTCAAAAAAGTTTTGACCACCCAAATACCCAATTTTTTCTGAAACATATACTTTTATGGAAAGGGCGAAGTTCAGATCTCCGTTGAAATACTACAATACTATAGCCATAATCCATCATAATCTAAACTGGCGAGTAATAATGAATCGGCTTATTATAAATGGTACATTTTTTGACATTATTATGTTATGAGAATCGTACATCCTATTGTTTGTGTACAATCTAAAACAACCAATATTACTGTACATCTGTTAGTCAAAGTGATAATTGCTGACCGATATCCAAAAATATTGGTCAACCGATATCGGACAGCAGTATGTCAATACTGTCATTATGCACAAAATCATGATGGCGTGTCACATCATTGATGTCAACTTGTGTCCCTTATTTTTTTTATTTTTTTTCTTCGAGTTTTGAGATTGGAGTTTCAAAATTTTCGAGTTCATTATTTGAGTTTCAATTTCGGAGTTATTTTTTAATATTAGGTTTTGAGTTTCAATCATTTCAGTCAGATTTTCGAAACATAAAATGATAAAATTGGATGGATTTTTTCGCATGATACCCCAAGATATTGGTCTCGCTCTGAGTTTGAAAAATATTATGCTCGACTACGTCTCGCACAACATTTTGCAAAACTCAGAGCTCGACCATATCTTGGGGTATCATACTCAATCCATGATGTCACACTCTGTACATTCATTGGACTTAGTCTCAACAAGAAGAAAAAAACATTCCTACTGAAAATGTGTGGTTTTTAAACAAGAGATAAAACTATTCCTGAAAATGTATTTTACTTGTCATTGGCGATTTATGTACCCTGTGTGAGTGTTGGGTCCACAGAATTAAAAAGGAGAACCCATACTGGCCGCCATTTTGTATAATGCATGGAGCTGCATTATACACACGTCTGAGGAAGTGCCGTTCACCTTGCGCAGTGATTTGCGTCACTAGTGTAGCTCAGCGCTTTTAGTGTGAGTTCATGAGCGCACATGACAAAGTACGCACATGACACAGTACGGACGGTCGCATTTCCTGTTTACTACGCTTTGACGAAAATATCCAGAAACCCCCAAATGTTCTAATTTTTGTATACATGCGGGTATAACCAGTCCGGGTTCTCCTTTTTAATTCTGTGGTTGGGTCTTAGTTTTGTACTAAACACTGTCCACGTATGGAATCTGTATTCATTATCGCTAATAACCGCTGTTTTTCATCAGTAAGCGATATGTTGTGTTGCTATATTGCGTGTTGTGTGTGCAATCGCGCGCGATTTTGACTGCCACTTATGCGTGTTTTGGCAACACAGCACTCGCACTAATCCTAGGTCACTTCCGGTTAACCCCCCACACCACCCCCGGACTAATCCTAGATCACTTCCGGTTAACCCCCACATGACCCCCGGACTAATCCTAGATCACTTCCGGTTAACACCCACACGACCCCCAGACCAATCTTAGATCACTTGCGGTTAACCCCCACACCACCCACACGACCCCCGGACCAATCCTAGATCACTTCCGGTTATCCCCCACACCACTCACATGACCCCCTGACTAATACTACTGGACTACTTCCAGTTAAGCCCACACACCACCCTCATGACCCCCGGACTAATCCTAGATCACTTCCGGTTAACCCCCACACCACCCCATGACCCCCGGACTAATCCTAGATCACTTCCGGTTAACCCCCACATGACCCCCGGACCAATCTTGGATCACTTGCGGTTAACCCCCACACCACCCCACACGACCCCCGGACCAATCCTAGATCACTTGCGGTTAACCCCCACATCATCCACACGACCCCCGGACTAATCCCGGACTACATCCAGTTAACCCCCACACCACCCCCATGACCCCCGACTAATCCTAGATCACTTCCGGTTAATCACCACACCACCCACACGACCCCCGGACCAATCCTAGATCACTTCTGGTTAACCACCACACCACCCACACGACCCCCGGATCAATCCTAGATCACTTGCGGTTAACCCCCACATCACCCAAATGACCCCGGACTAATCCTAGATCACTTCCAGTCAACCCCTACACCACCCCGAACTAATCCTAGATCACTTCCGGGTCTTAGTTTGTACCTGGTCAGGTCTTAGTTTTGTACTTCCGGGTCTTAGTTTTGTACCTGGTCAGGTCTTAGTTTTGTACTTCCGGGTCTTAGTTTTATACCTGGTCAGGTCTTAGTTTTGTACTTCCGGGTCTTAGTTTTGTACCTGGTAGGGTCTTAGTTTTGTAGATCGGGTAGTCAAATTCGGCAACTTTGTATCGGAAATACTGTGTATCTCGTACGACATGAATTCCATTGCAAGTTTTGTTGGTCTGCTGTGGTTTTGGTCAGAACTTGGTATGGGTGGGATGATGGGTGGGGTGGTAGGTCCGAGGTGTGGGGGGGGGGGGGGGGTGGGGGGTGGGGGGGGGGTGGCATTTTTTAAATTTTTATATAATGGATAAAAAGTACTTTATCTATGGTAAGAAATACCCCTCCCACCCTTGACCCATTGTACTCCTGAATAATAAAATACTGCTTTTTAATGTCATTTTGTGCTAAAATTGTAACAAAACTAGACCCCCGGACTCTTTCCGGTTAACCCCCCACACCACCCAAATGACCCCCGGACTAATCCTATATCACTTCCGGTTATACCCCACACCACCCCGGACTAATCCTAGATCACTTCCGGTTAACCCCACACCACTCGCATGACCCCCTGACTAATACTACTGGACTACTTGCAGTTAACCCCACACCACCCCCATGACCCCCGGACTAATCCTAGATCACTTCCGGTAATCACCACACCACCCACACGACCCCTGGACCAATCCTAGATCACTTGCGGTTAACCCCCACATCACCCAAATGACCCCCGGACTAATCCTAGATCACTTCCAGTCAACCCCTACACCACCCCCGAACTAATCCTAGATCACTTCCGGGTCTTAGTTTTGTACTGGTCAGGTCTTAGTTTTGTACTTCCGGGTCTTAGTTTGTACCTGGTCAGGTCTTAGTTTTGTACTTCCGGGTCTTAGTTTTGTACCTGGTAGGGTCTTAGTTTTGTAGATCGGGTAGTCAATTCGGCAACTTTGTATCGGAAATACTGTGTATCTCGTACGACATGAATTCCATTGCAAGTTTTGTTGGTCTGCTGTGGTTTTGGTCAGAACTTGGTATGGGTGGGATGATGGGTGGGGTGGGGGTGGTAGGTCCGAGGTGGGGGGGGGGGGTGGGGGGGGGGGGTTGGGGGTGGGGGTGGCATTTTTTTAATTTTTATATAATGGATAAAAAGTACTTTATCTATGGTAAGAAATACCCCTCCCACCCTTGACCCATTGTACTCCCTGAATAATAAAATACTGCTTTTTAATGTCATTTTGTGCTAAAATTGTAACAAAACTAGACCCCCGGACTCTTTCCGGTTAACCCCCCACACCACCCAAATGACCCCCGGACTAATCCTATATCACTTCCGGTTATACCCCACACCACCCCGGACTAATCCTAGATCACTTCCGGTTAACCCCCACACCACTCGCATGACCCCCTGACTAATACTACTGGACTACTTGCAGTTAACCCCCACACCACCCCCATGACCCCCGGACTAATCCTAGATCACTTCCGGTTAATCACCACACCACCCACACGACCCCCGGACCAATCCTAGATCACTTCTGGTTAACCACCACACCACCCACACGACCCCCGGACCAATCCTAGATCACTTCTGGTTAACCACCACACCACCCACACGACCCCCGGATCAATCCTAGATCACTTGCGGTTAACCCCCACATCACCCAAATGACCCCCGGACTAATCCTAGATCACTTCCAGTCAACCCCTACACCACCCCGAACTAATCCTAGATCACTTCCGGGTCTTAGTTTTGTACCTGGTCAGGTCTTAGTTTTGTACTTCCGGGTCTTAGTTTTGTACCTGGTCAGGTCTTAGTTTTGTACTTCCGGGTCTTAGTTTTATACCTGGTCAGGTCTTAGTTTTGTACTTCCGGGTCTTAGTTTTGTACCTGGTAGGGTCTTAGTTTTGTAGATCGGGTAGTCAAATTCGGCAACTTTGTATCGGAAATACTGTGTATCTCGTACGACATGAATTCCATTGCAAGTTTTGTTGGTCTGCTGTGGTTTTGGTCAGAACTTGGTATGGGTGGGATGATGGGTGGGGTGGTAGGTCCGAGGTGTGGGGGGGGGGGGGGGGGGGGGGGGGGGTGGGGGTGGGGGGGGGTGGCATTTTTTAAATTTTTATATAATGGATAAAAAGTACTTTATCTATGGTAAGAAATACCCCTCCCACCCTTGACCCATTGTACTCCCTGAATAATAAAATACTGCTTTTTAATGTCATTTTGTGCTAAAATTGTAACAAAACTAGACCCCCGGACTCTTTCCGGTTAACCCCCCACACCACCCAAATGACCCCCGGACTAATCCTATATCACTTCCGGTTATACCCCACACCACCCCGGACTAATCCTAGATCACTTCCGGTTAACCCCCACACCACTCGCATGACCCCCTGACTAATACTACTGGACTACTTGCAGTTAACCCCCACACCACCCCCATGACCCCCGGACTAATCCTAGATCACTTCCGGTTAATCACCACACCACCCACACGACCCCTGGACCAATCCTAGATCACTTGCGGTTAACCCCCACATCACCCAAATGACCCCCGGACTAATCCTAGATCACTTCCAGTCAACCCCTACACCACCCCCGAACTAATCCTAGATCACTTCCGGGTCTTAGTTTTGTACCTGGTCAGGTCTTAGTTTTGTACTTCCGGGTCTTAGTTTTGTACCTGGTCAGGTCTTAGTTTTGTACTTCCGGGTCTTAGTTTTGTACCTGGTAGGGTCTTAGTTTTGTAGATCGGGTAGTCAAATTCGGCAACTTTGTATCGGAAATACTGTGTATCTCGTACGACATGAATTCCATTGCAAGTTTTGTTGGTCTGCTGTGGTTTTGGTCAGAACTTGGTATGGGTGGGATGATGGGTGGGGTGGTAGGTCCGAGGTGGGGGGGGGGGGGGGGGGGGGGTGGGGGGGGGTTGGGGGTGGGGGTGGCATTTTTTTAATTTTTATATAATGGATAAAAAGTACTTTATCTATGGTAAGAAATACCCCTCCCACCCTTGACCCATTGTACTCCCTGAATAATAAAATACTGCTTTTTAATGTCATTTTGTGCTAAAATTGTAACAAAACTAGACCCCCGGACTCTTTCCGGTTAACCCCCCACACCACCCAAATGACCCCCGGACTAATCCTATATCACTTCCGGTTATACCCCACACCACCCCGGACTAATCCTAGATCACTTCCGGTTAACCCCCACACCACTCGCATGACCCCCTGACTAATACTACTGGACTACTTGCAGTTAACCCCCACACCACCCCCATGACCCCCGGACTAATCCTAGATCACTTCCGGTTAATCACCACACCACCCACACGACCCCCGGACCAATCCTAGATCACTTCTGGTTAACCACCACACCACCCACACGACCCCCGGATCAATCCTAGATCACTTGCGGTTAACCCCCACATCACCCAAATGACCCTCGGACTAATCCTAGATCACTTCCAGTCAACCCCTACACCACCCCCGAACTAATCCTAGATCACTTCCGGGTCTTAGTTTTGTACCTGGTCAGGTCTTAGTTTTGTACTTCCGGGTCTTAGTTTTGTACCTGGTCAGGTCTTAGTTTTGTACTTCCGGGTCTTAGTTTTGTACCTGGTAGGGTCTTAGTTTTGTAGATCGGGTAGTCAAATTCGGCAACTTTGTATCGGAAATACTGTGTATCTCGTACGACATGAATTCCATTGCAAGTTTTGTTGGTCTGCTGTGGTTTTGGTCAGAACTTGGTATGGGTGGGATGATGGGTGGGGTGGTAGGCCCGAGGTGTGGGGGGGGGGGGGGGGGGGGTGGTCGGTAGGGGTGGGGGTGGCATTTTTTTAATTGTTATATAATGGATAAAAAGTACTTTATCTATGGTAAGAAATACCCCTCCCACCCTTGACCCATTGTACTCCCTGAATAATAAAATACTGCTTTTTAATGTCATTTTGTGCTAAAATTGTAACAAAACTAGACCCCCGGACTCTTTCCGGTTAACCCCCCACACCACCCAAATGACCCCCGGACTAATCCTATATCACTTCCGGTTATACCCCACACCACCCCGGACTAATCCTAGATCACTTCCGGTTAACCCCCACACCACTCGCATGACCCCCTGACTAATACTACTGGACTACTTGCAGTTAACCCCCACACCACCCCCATGACCCCCGGACTAATCCTAGATCACTTCCGGTTAATCACCACACCACCCACACGACCCCTGGACCAATCCTAGATCACTTCTGGTTAACCACCACACCACCCACACGACCCCCGGATCAATCCTTGATCACTTGCGGTTAACCCCCACATCACCCAAATGACCCCCGGACTAATCCTAGATCACTTCCAGTCAACCCCTACACCACCCCCGAACTAATCCTAGATCACTTCCGGGTCTTAGTTTTGTACCTGGTCAGGTCTTAGTTTTGTACTTCCGGGTCTTAGTTTTGTACCTGGTCAGGTCTTAGTTTTGTACTTCCGGGTCTTAGTTTTGTACCTGGTCAGGTCTTAGTTTTGTACTTCCGGGTCTTAGTTTTGTACCTGGTCAGGTCTTAGTTTTGTACTTCCGGGTCTTAGTTTTGTACCTGGTAGGGTCTTAGTTTTGTAGATCGGGTAGTCAAATTCGGCAACTTAATTTGTATCGGAAATACTGTGTATCTCGTACGACATGAATTCCATTGCAAGTTTTGTTGGTCTGCTGTGGTTTTGGTCAGAACTTGGTATGGGTGGGATGATGGGGTGGGGTGGTAGCTCCGAGGTGGATGGGTGGGGGCCCGGGGGGGGGGGGGGGATTTTTTTTTAAATTTTTTTTATAATGGATAAAAAGTACTTGATCTATGGTAAAAAAATACCCCTCCCACCCCTTGACCCACACCCCAGACCTAGTGATTGTCTTGTACTCCCTGAATAATAAAATACTAACTAATACTACTGGACTACTTCCAGTTAACCCCCACACCACCCCATGACCCCCGGACTAATCCTAGATCACTTCCGGTTAACCCATCACACCACCCACACGACCCCCGGACCAATCCTAGATCACTTCCAGTTAACCCCCACACCACCCCCATGACCCCCAGACTAATCCTAGATCACTTCCGGTTAACCCCCACACCACCCCATGACCCCCGGACTAATCCTAGATCACTTCCGGTTAACCCCCACACCACCCATACGACCCCCGGACCAATCCTAGATCACTTGCGGTTAACCCCCACACCACCCACACGACCCCCGGACCAATTCTAGATCACTTGCGGTTAACCCCCACATCCTCCATACGACCCCCGGACTACATCCAGTTAACCCCCACACCACCCCCATGACCCCCGGACTAATCCTCCATACGACCCCGGACTACATTCAGTTAACCCCCACACCACCCCCCATGACCCCCGAACTAATCCTAGATCACTTCCGGTTAACCCCCAGTTTTGTACTTGGGTCTTAGTTTTGTACCTGGTTGGGTCTTAGTTTTGTACTCGGGTCTTAATTTTGTACCTGGTCAGGTCTTAGTTTTGTACTCGGGTCTTAGTTTTGTACCTGGTCGGGTCTTAGTTTTGTACTCGGGTCTTAGTTTTGTACCTGGTCAGGTCTTAGTTTTGTACTTCCGGGTCTTAGTTTTGTACCTGGTCAGGTCTTAGTTTTGTACTCGGGTCTTAGTTTTATACCTGGTTGGGTCTTAGTTTTGTACTCGGGTCTTAGTTTTGTACCTGGTCAGGTCTTAGTTTTGTACTCGGGTCTTAGTTTTGTACCTGGTCAGGTCTTAGTTTTGTACTTCCGGGTCTTAGTTTTGTACCTGGTCAGGTCTTAGTTTTGTACTTCCGGGTCTTAGTTTTGTACCTGGTCAGGTCTTAGTTTTGTACTCGGGTCTTAGTTTTGTACCTGGTTGGGTCTTAGTTTTGTACTCGGGTCTTAGTTTTGTACCTGGTCAGGTCTTAGTTTTGTACTCGGGTCTTAGTTTTGTACCTGGTTGGGTCTTAGTTTTGTACTCGGGTCTTAGTTTTGTACCTAGTCAGGTCTTAGTTTTGTAGGTCTTAGGTCTTAGGTCTTAGGTCTTAGGTCTTAGGTCTTAGTTTTGTAGACACCCGAAACAGTGCTGTAGTATAATTATGGAATCTTAACCAAGTTCATTTTGTATTATATTGCTCTACTTATTAGTATTGATCACTCTGTTCCAAATGTTCTGGATTTACGTTATTGTATATTCCTAGATATTTGACTTTTGATGATTTTGGTGACATTTTGAAATTTTTGACCCAAAACTATTTTAGTTAGGTTGACCGTAAAATGTTGGCGCCAAAAGAGTGTTTTCTGGGCAAAAAATTGAAAATCACTATTTTTAGTGTAATTTGATACCAGAAATGGATTTTCTGACTCATTTCATTTAAAAAAAGGATACTTTAATGTACATTACATTATTAATTTAAAAGTTACAGTGCTTGCTATATTTCATAAAAAAGGGTTGACAGCCCCCCTTAATAAACGGCTTGTGTGTGGCTAAAACCGCGTGCGTGTGAGGGTGACCGCGTGCGTGCGACTAATACTGCGTACGTGTGACCATAAGCACCCGCGTACGCTTGGATACTTTCGTGCGGGGAGAGATACAAACCAAATAATTCTCGCCAATTTGGAACTGATTACACATTTCACGGCAGACTTCAAACGGTTTTCAAAAACGGAAACATAATGAAGCTGTAACTTAGTATGGAACTAGACTACACAGTCCTACAGGAGATAGCATAGCCTTTTTTGCATATTTGTTTGAAGTTGTATAGCTCTTTTTTTTTCAAAAACGCTCATTTTTTGTTAGTATCATTAAACTGAAACAACTTCAGATCAAAAGTCAAGTTGAACTGAGTATTGCAACGTTTGTGAAACTACATTTTACCATCAATGGTTAAATTGTGTTCAACGAAAAATAAAAAGCCTCTGCCCTCTCTGACAAGTGACCCAAAATACGCCACTGTGGTAACATTGATTGTTTGCGTGACGTGTATTGTGGAGGTAACACTGATTGTCTTCTACATAACGAGGGTTGGTGAGTAACATTTATCGTCGTCTAAGTATATAAACATGTCTACTTATACAGAGTAACGTTGATTATCATTAATGCATCTAGTGCATTGTTGGTCATTAGTTGTCTTGTTTTCTATAGAATATACATGTAGGCCTACGTGTTGAAATTAATATACTGTAGAGGTCATTATGGGTTACATTGAGTGCATTCTAGGTAATATGTGTGGTGGCATGGGAAAACCCTTCACATGGTCATTTTCTAACAACTTGTTTTTTTTTATTTGGCAGAGAGCTTCATACTCTACTGAGTATAGGACTGTTTAAATTTTTCAGAAATTCCATCTAGAACTACAGTTATAGCATTTTAAAGTTGGCAAGTTTAAACGCAATACTAAAAATTGAAACTGGCAATTCAAAGGTGTACACATAATCTTTTAAATGCTCTAATAATAATAAAACTACATTATTATATCACACAGAATAGCTTGTCATATGAAAAGGACTTTTGATATGAACCTATTTTTTTGTGATATTATCAACTATTGTAAGTTCTTCACTTTCAAAATCTTTACAATGCATTGTCGGAATTCACAAGTGGTTACCATGGTAACTATGTCATTTTAAGTAAACATAGCATTTTACACATAAAATTTGATAAACAAGGTTCAGAAAAGTACTAAAATAACCTTAACATCTGAAATTTTGCATAAAAAACTCCTGGATACTAAAGTTCAAGGTATAATCTCTATCTTGGGACCAAAGTTGGAAAATTGACTTGGAACTCTTTTGTTAGGAATATTTTGGTATGACCTAGATATCTCAATATTAACACTAGCGACTTCCGACGGGTTTTCCCATACCACCACACATATTGATTATCTTCTATCATGCTATGGACGTTGAGGGCGATGTCAGTTTCCAGTATGCAAGTTCTAGCTCTTGCTTTTATGCAGACATGGACAATATTAAAATTAGTAGCAAATAATGTGAGTGTCGTTTAACTGCACAAGTTGTATTTTATAAGCCTTTTTGTTTTAACGTGAGTATAGGACGATTCATAAACTATGTCTAGTCTTTATTGAGTCTACGCTTTTTACACAATACTTTTAAAGGTGTATGTTGCGATTACTTTAGCTTTTTTTCACATCAAAATATTTTGATATCATAAGAAAACCCATATTTTTCTCGTTATTTCTTTAAAATCTTAGGTGCAATATAATGTTCCATTAAGACGTTATAGGCCAAAATGAAGTGAACTACTGCCACAGATGGGTTTATCCTTCATATAATTCTGCACGGAATTAGCCTAGCACAAAATCTCAAAGATGTTTAGATGGTTAATTACCGGCCAGTTTGTGTACTACTCAATGGGCAAATTTCATATCACCATGTGCTTCTAAAATAAGAACCATTGGAGTTATCCAATTCAAACTTTGGAATATGACTATTTGGAGGATGACCCTTCATGTAGAATAGAAAACATCAATTTGAAAATCGGGCCGGCAAACAGAACACCTACCTTTAAGTAAAATATTTCAAAACCATTAAAGATTGAAAGATACATTCGGATATCCGAATGTATCTGTCAATCTGTAATGGTTTTTATGTTGACTTGGGATTTGCAACACTACTTGCACCAAAAAGCTTATTGCGATGCGCTGACATTAAAATGCCTACCATTAATGCTAAATGTGTATCCAGTGACAGTACATTCATGCATAACAATTTGACAAGCCGTGCGTTGAATATTTACCTTTCATTGCGTTTGGGTACATTGGATGTGGTAGTAAGCATATGCGTCTTCCAAGCATCGACATAAATATACCAACAATCTAAAACGTGGAATATTCAAACTATTTCGACCTTATGTCATATAATTGGCAAATTAGCCATAACATTTGCCATCCCATTCACTTAAATACCAATGTAATTTCTTTTTCTTCACACAGAAAACACTATGTAAAAACAATTACACAAATTATGTAAAAAATACACAATCTGTGTAAAAATAGAACTCCATAATACTATGTAAACAGTTGTGTTAAGCTTTTGCATAGGAATTTACACAAGCTTGGGTATATATTACATGTTTTATGTAAACTCTTTCATAATAATTATGGAGTTCTATATTTACATAATTGTTTACATAGTGTTTTCTGTGTGTTGTAAGTAGGCATTAAAACACGAAATCAACCATTTCGCGTTTCGAAATAAATCAAGATATTTTCAAAGTTAAAAAAGGAGAAAACAATTTTATTTCTTTTTCATAATTGTAATCATACCCCTTGCGCATCATCAAGATGTTGTATTCCTTTTGTATGGTTGTGCATTCATTTTTTTTGAATGCTCCGACGAAAGGATAATTATACGGCCATGCACGTCTCAATCAGGGTCAAGTAGATTCTCATCCCCAAATGATTCAAGAGGATTGGAAACTATTTGTTTAACATTGGCGTAACCTACCACAATGTTAGAACAAATTGTTCGAACACTTTGTATGTGTAATGTAAAGTATTCTCCCTTTCCTCCTGATCAATGTTGAATCCAAAAATAAGTCTACCATTCGCACAGTGCCTCGCAACATTGATCTGTGAGGAAGGGGAAGGGTATGAGTAAGGGTATACTTCAGGCTACCAGAAACAAGTTTCGATTTTCAAGTGACTCAAATATCGTGCGTGTTATGGTACAAACAGCATGGCAATTAGGGATAGTGTTCGAACACATTTTGTCACTGACTGATTGCAGTCACTTGTCTTTAATATTGTTTTATGCTTTCACCATTTTTACAAATGTATATGCTTATTTGAAATTCGGTTAATATTGCTTGCGCATCTGGGGATTTAAATAATGTAAAAATAAATGTGGATGCAAACAATCGACTCTTATTTACCTCACACCGTTTCGTGAAGCAATAATCAAGTGCATTACTGGTATTTTTTATTCAAACCCACGTTTAGTTTGAATGATCTATGCCCTACTTATTGTACATTAATTGCATACTCATAACTTGATTATAACTTTGTCAGTTTGTCAGCATTATTGATTTTAAACTGAAATGATAAATAGCTGTACAAATATTGAACGTGTACAGGTATTTATAGTTTTGTTATAGTTAAGACACAGCGAATGGAATCTAGGACGATTTCATAGTTTCAAACGGTGTATCGAAACAAATGGGAACAATCACATTTGAATTCCTGCGGGTCCTAGAAAATATACAATGTAGCATAAAGATCAGAATTTTAAAATATATCTTCTTATGATCAAACCATTAAGTGCTTACAATGATTGTATTTGAGATTAAATGAAATCACATAGACAAAAAAATGTAAAAACATCGTTATACAGTTCGATATGTAGGTCAGAATCAGTCATACCATAATGATTTTGAATAAGTATATCCCACTCTATGGATGAGCAGAGATGGAAATGCTCATACGTCTTTCGTCTTCAGGTTACCTAACCTCAGGTTACCTAACTTCAGGTTACCTAACCTCAGGTTACCTAACCTCAGATTACCTAACCTCAGGTTACCTAACCTCAGGTAAGAACGCGGATGGATCAATCTTAAACTATAAATTGGATATGATTGAATTTTTTCTCAACCTCAGGTTTATTTAATGCAGTATTCTATTTCAATAAAAGTGAATACAACTTGAGGTTAGGAAACCTGAGGTCGAAGATGTAGGAGCTTTTACATCTCTGCCTATGGATGTATTACAATGTGTGTTCTCAATTAAAGCTCTAAAGGAAATATCATCGATTTTTATTTTTTTAATTGTTTTCCTCGTTCGGCACAATTTTTTTATATGCTAAATTCTTTAAAAGCATCCTTTCCATTTATAAACATGAGATATTCTCCAAAGGCGCGACACACATTATGAAACTTCAGGCTGACAATATGAAATGTAAAAGTCGCCAACATTTCAACAACAAAAATTAATTGAAGGTAAATCAAGACACAGATAGTATCAGATAAAAATAAGGTAATACATTATATACGGCCGAGTACACCAATGGCGAGTAGATGAAGAAAAGCGCTACTTCGCTAGTAACTGAGGCGTAACCACAAATGTGGAGAGCACCAAACCGGGGTAAGCTACTTGCAAGTAATTTACGCTAAATCTTATACCTGACCGGACCCAAGAGTAAGTTGGAGCATAACGTTATGCTGCTGCAACTATCGATGTAAAAAGGTTTGCAAGGTGTACGCTGACATAGTAATGTCGAGGAAATATGTGACTTTAATCAAAACATTTTACTTGGATTATCTGAACACTCAAATCAAATCAATTATTCATAAAGCAATATTATACATAATTATAGAATTTAAATAAAGCAATCGAGAGAAAAATAAATAAAAAACAAAAATATAAACGCGTGGACCTTTATAATAGATAAACAATTGACATAAAAATGATGTTACAATAATCCACCATCTAGTTTAAAAAAATAAAAATTCAAAGAATAATATTAATAAGGAATACACAGGGACCGAACCCTTGTTTTCTCGATTGCCAGTGACATAGACAACATACGCACGCCACAGAGATCGACGAATGTATCTGTGATAGTTTTATTATTTTAACCATTGATCCATTTATTCACAACGAACGGATTTTTATCGATATGTTTTTCAATTTTATACCACATTTATATGTTACTCTCGCACAAAATGGGTTTGTAATGTAATTATCATGATTATAGTCCATTTTTTTGAAAGAACAGTAACAAACTTTGACATTTCGAACACAAAAAATTGCGTCATTTTTATACGGACTTTCAGTGCTCGACTGGACGTGGTATGACATGTTGCATTTTTAATGTTATATAAATCAACGCTTGACGTAGCGACTGACGACACATTTTTATAATTCTACGGAAAACCATTCGTGTCAATATAATTGCTGTTTGATACATGTATACACACATTTGACGCATGCGACAATGAATTTTGTAAGGGGTCGATGCTGATTAATGTGGATATTTACCTCGCTAGTTACTATTCTGGTGTTACTAGCCAGTTTTGCTCTCAGAATTACATCGATAGTAAACTACGCTACAGTTTGGTGCACTCGGCCGTATACGATGTGTTAAATGGCGTATATCTCTTGTTCATGCTATTAAATGATATCACTCGTTTTATTCCTTTAAACCAGTCTAGTCTGACGATTCTATTAATATAATCCTCATTGTAACAACAGCAACTCGGCTGCTATTGCAACCCTATTGTGTATTAATCACACCATGAATTGTATTACATTTGGGAAATCCATTTAGTGGCAATATCTCGTTCATGAATTTAAAACGGACTGAACCAGGGATCAGTATTCGATTTCTTTTATCGTCTCAATGTCTATTAACAGTCAGTAGATTTCACGTTTATCAGATAAGTAGGTCAATGGATGGCTTCTCTTTCCAGCATCATCGTCAGCTGATGATTATAGGTGGGATTTTGTCTGTATGTATATATGTTCGTTATGACTATTGTATTACCGCAGCGCTAATATAATATAAATGTTGTGGAACATGCCACGGCAATTTACAATTTATTAACAGGTTGGGTAGTTTGATTTGTCTGTTTATTATATGAACATGATGCATACAGCATTAAGGACTATAACGTTTATATTAGCACTATGTTTCCTTAAAATGACGACGATCTTACTGAAATAATAAGAAAATCGTTGCTAAAGCTGTTGGTTTTATGCCCCTTTGACCTAACATATCTCGGCAACCGGATGTCCGATTGACCGAATCCAGAATCGTCAGAACAAGAGTTGAAACATACTTGATCTTAAGTTATAGGATTTTTTTCTTTTTGACTCAGCCAATAGAGCCAGCTTAAAGGTTATATTTGATTAACGAGTTCACTGCATTTTCGCCTGTTGCTACTTACGCTCGGACGTTGGGGCTTCTGATTGTAATTCCCACCTCTAGCTAGAAGAAGATTTCCACAGACATTTCGTGAAATCGCCCTAGATTTCATTCGATAAAGGCTGTTTATTCAATCGTAACTTTTTGGAAAATATCGGCAGTACACGTTCAATACTTTTGTACATTTCAGTTTTATAATAAAATCATACTGCATGACAGTAATATTATATTGAAGTTATCAGATGCCTTAATGTTCGTAAGTAAGGCAGATCCTTCAAATTAAACGTGGTTTTGAATAAAAAAAATACCCATCCAGTAATGCACTTTTACTAAATGAATGATAATTGCTTCACGTATAACGGTGTGAGGTATATAAGAGTCAATTTCTTCTCATCCAAATTCAATTTTGCATTGATCAAATCCCCAAGTGCGCATCTTTAACATCGTAATGTTATATTGATGATAAGTCTTGCAATATTAATTGAATTTCAACTCGGCATAGACATTTTGTGAAAATGGTTTAAAGCACAAAAATCAAAATGAAACAAAACTACTTAGGGAAGACGTCAAAACTCGACCGCCCGTTGACCGCTGGTTACGGGCGGTTCCGCCCGGTTCTTTCAGGTCAAATGTTTTACTGGTATATGAATATTCGCGCATGCAACACTGAACAACCGCCGGTTGACTTAATGCTGTAACCGGACCAATTTACACTATAAATCTGTTACTTTGCGGTCATAATATAGCTCTCTCTATAATCGTTCTATAAGAAAAAACATTCATAGACTTTCGGTATTGATTTTAAAAAGTTAATTGAGCTATAAACAGATTGAAAAACCCAACCCCAGCGAAAATTAATAGCTGTATTGTACTGGTTGTCAACTGAGCCCATTACTTCAAGATTTTATTGCTCACGCGTGTGACGAGGCACTATCAACCGGTCGTGTTCACCAGAGTGTAACTATTTGACCTCATTATGTGTGTATATTATAACAGACGTCACGTTTTGTGAGAACCGGGCGGAACCGGCCGTAACCGGCGGTTGCCTGGCGGTCGAGTTTTGACGTGATCCCTTACAAAAAAATATGTTCAGCCGAGTGCACCAATGGCGAGTAGATGAAGAATAGCGCTACCTCGCTAGTAACTGAGGCATAACCCAACATTTTGAGAGCACCAAACTGGGGTGAGCTACTGAACTAGGTTTAGTTAGTAACTGGCGAGTAATTTACGCTAAATCTTATACCTGACCGGACCCAAGAGTAAGTTTGGGCATAGGCTTTATGCCACAAGTCAATCAATGTAGCAATGGACTTTGGAGAGGATGGTTCGCTGATGTGACAGGACCAATTGCGCTTGCATGCACAGGGGTTGTCTATCTAAGGTGGAATGTGACCCCTCATAAGCTGAAATCTTTTGTATTTTTGAAACTCCATTCATGCAATTTCTTGAATACTTTTAGTCAAAATTTAGATCAACTCCTTTTGCCCATTCAACACTCTCGCCAGTTTTGCTCTCAGAATTACATCGTTAGTAAGTTACGCTAATATTAGAGAATAACTACTAGGGAGCAGGGGTCGCATTCTGACGCGTCTGCGCGTCCTAGACCTCTCACTTTCTAATAGTGACGCGTCAGATTTCAAATTGGAAAGACTTGCGGGTCCCGATCAAAATTGAAGGGACCCCTTAAATTTGACGATGTATGGAAATGGAAACCTTAATAAATTCTGTAAATTACATATCCATCCTTTGCTCACAATATAAATTCATTAAAACTGCCCGTATAAAAGTAAAAATGTTAAATACCCAAACTTCAGGACCCCTCAATTTCTTGGGGGACCCCTAACATTTGTTTTTTGAAGTCCTATGGGGTCCGGAAAAATGTCATGGGACCTCTCACATTTTTGATCCAGTGCTATCCCTGCTAGGCCAGTTTGGTGCACTTTTCTTATTGTTATACAGAAAAGCTATTTTTAACGTGTAAAAGCAATCTGACGAAATTGTGTTGGTATTTCAATGAGATGGATTGGGAAGTTTAAGGGTAATATATATATGCGGCATGAGGTCTGCCAATCTACCCCATAATTCATAATGCAACGTATAATGAAAGGTAATATTCAATGCACGGCTTGTCAAATTTGTGTGCATGAATGTACTGCCCCAGGATGCACATTTAGCACATTAACGGTAGATCGCAATGTGCCTTTTGGGTCTAAGTGGTGTTGCAAATCTCGAAAATAGAAACCATTAAAGATTGAAGGCTTACGATTTGTGCAATAGAATAACACTGACATTTGCTTATATTTTTGATAATTATCGTCCATGTCTGCAAGAGCTAAACCAGGCCAAGAGACCAGGCAGTCTGGAAATTAACATCGCCCTCAACGGTTTTCGAATACTGTAGTAGAAGACAATCAATGTTACCTAGAATACACACAATGTAACCCATAATGCCCTCTATCAATGTTTGTTTCAATACGTTTATTCCGTAGAAGACGAGATAAATGACCAACGATGCTCTCGATGCAATAATGATAATCATGCCGTTACTCTATATTATTTTATAGGTAGAAGACAATTAAACCGCATTCTAATACTTTGAAGACAACCCGCTAACCCTCGTTACGCAGAAGACAATCAATATTTACCCACAATACACTCGTTCCGTAGAAACCACAAGTGTTTAGGGACGTAACATTATACTTCAGGAGGAAGTGGGGGGGGGGGGGGGGGGGGGGGGGGCGGGGGAGGGGGGTGCGTTCAGGGATAAAAATCAGATAACAAAATCTCACCCAAGAAAAGGTAATGCTACAAAGCCTTATAGCAGATGTGTGGGGTGTGTTTGGAGCGGGGGTTGGGGAGAGGGGGCATCATAAAATGAATCGCTTTCGTTTAAGGGGGTCATAAAAATGACGATGATAAATGAGGTTTTTTTGTATCGCGGACCCAACCAAAGAAAATGACCGCCCCTAAGGAGTACGGTAAAAAAAGAAGACAATGAAAACAATATGTGATGTAAAATAATTTGGATTTGAGCATACAATCATGTTCTTGGTTTGGATGTTGTTTAAGTTAGAATTTAAATGTGCACTCATTGGGTTTCGATTTTACTCCTGTTACCTATCTATGTAGGAATCATTGTTTTAGTTAGTATAGGCATGTGAGAAAATCTCAAAACTAATGATTCAGAATGCTGAATCTTTGCCTTAAAAAATTCTAAAACGTGGGAGCTTCCACTGCCCCTGGACCCCATCTACTGGTGTGGATGTTGCTTATGTTGTTAAGTTAAAATTTGAATGTGCACACTTTATGTTTGGATTTCAATCATGTTACCAATCTATATAGGAATCATTGTTGTAAAAAAAATTAAGTAGGCATGAGAAAATGTCAAAATTAGGCCTACTGCTTCAGAGTACTGAATCTTTGCCTTAAGAATGCATGAATCCCAGAAACTTGCAGGGGCTTCGCCCCTAAACTCCACCCACTTTGTGTGGATGTTGTTTAAGTTAGAATTTGTGCACACTTTTTGTTTGGATTTCACTCTTGTTACCTAATAGTAATACCTATATAGGGATTTTTAAAGTTTAGTTGGCAATAATAGGCATGTGAGAAAATGCCAAAATTACGCTTCAGAATGCTGAATCTTTGCCTTTAAAGATGCCTAAAACCCAGGAGCTTTAAGAGCTTGGCCCCTGGATCCCACAGCTGGTCGCTTCGCTCGCTCCGCTCACAGGGATACAACATTTGGCCAAATCAATTTCACTTTCCGCAATTGTGGTATTGAATTTTAAAAAAAACGCCTCAAGGGAAAAAACCTCACCTACTTACTAAAAAAAAGAATCCCTGGCAAACAGAAAGAAAGAGAAACAAATTGCCCTGACCCGCACTCCCTGACCCCCGCCCACTGAAGTCTAATGGTGCGTCTCATTATATATAACATGTTCAATGTATAAATGTCACAAAACACGAAAATATGAGTAATAGTAAGTATCATTCTAGAAGAAAAACCTACGTTACCCTGGGTACGTATACGAAGATAATCTTCCATATTACCCTTTATCACTGGATTACTTTTTATCCTCAATCCAAATATGCAGCAACAGATTAGTCTGTACTGCTGACATCATAGTCTTTGCTACGAATTCGACATTGATGTTGCCGAAAATTGCGCTTCAATGCAAAAAGGATGCCAATAAGGATGCCACTACTATCTGATTTACGGAATATCGTTGAAATCTTTCATTGATAATTGAGATTGGAGCACACATTCTTGATTGTGAGTGTACATTGACAGGCCCTATTTGGTATACATGTAAATACAAATGAAGAGCTGATATGCAAAAGGGCTCACATCCATTTTAGTGAATTTGAGACAAAAAAAAGCATGAAAGTGTTCTGGACTAGTTTGAGTAATGCTTTGAAATATTATGTGCACAGGGTGAGTCAAAATATTCAGGACCCGATTCCGATGATTGTTTAAACCATTGCAAATACAAAAATGAATACATTTAATGAAAGGCACACCAGAAACACATTGTTAGCTATAACCTAAATTGTATAATGTTATGAGGGAGGAAGTTGAACTTATTGAATGACCCTCGAACATACTTTTAAAAGTCAACAAGTGACTTTGATAGAATTTGAAAAACACTATCTAAATATGTGCTAAATGGCATGTTGGTTGATGGGGGGGGGGGGGGGGGGGCATCCATTTTCATCTTTTTCATCTAGAATGGAGTTTGTTTTCTCATCAGAATTGCCACTGAAAAAAATTCAAGCTGCATACATAATGTTTATTTTAAATTGACCGGGAAAATCTGTCAATTTGAATGGATGGCTATTCATATATGGAATGTGGCTTGTATTGTTGCTGCTTCGATTGATGCAAAAGTAAAAATAAAATAAAAAGTATTAGGACACCTTGCAAGCTTCAAATTTAGAGAAAACACTGGGAATCCATTGAACTGTGTTAGCTTGTTGTTATTCTAGGGTTATAAAATTAATGGAAAATTCTTAAAAGTTTGTTTATATGAATTTGGGATATTCTTCAGACATTATTCAAAGGCAAACATTTATAACAGTATTTCCGTGATTTATGTTTGTTCTCACTTTATATATTTAGTTAATTTAGCGTCAAATAAGTTTGACAACAAATCTAAGTTATGCTGAAAGGAATCAGAACTGTGTAGTGTGCCCAGGTCATGTAAGTGTTATGACAAAGTACAGAGACTTTGGATGGTTTTCATTTTAAAATATGGAAGTAAAGGTGTCAAAATGAAACTAAATTTCCATCTCAAATATCTTATTTTTAAGATAAAATAAAGAGATCAAGTGTCAATATATGTGAGAGATTAAAGACTAGATAAATATTGGGATTAGTTTTACTTGAGCGAATCCATTGACAAACAATTGAAAGGAAGTCAAAATTGTCAGACTACCCACCATAGAGGTTGATTATTCATGAGCTATTTCCAATGGGTCATATTACGGTTCCGTTCTCTATACCGGTATGTTATCCAACTTTCTTGATCACGGCTTTGATGCTTTATCCGGGGTAATCATCCCCTCCTACACTATTTATCTGATTTATTTCACACCAACTGTGTCTTGCCAGCGTGCTTGCTACCATTCCACCGCTGTCCCTAAGCATGGCTCAAGGCTCTTTAGTCTGGGTGTAACTGGAAGCCCTATACTTTGGGAAAATGTTGTTGTGTTAAGAAATTCCAACTTTTAACTTCATTTTTTTTTATAGAAAATAGTGCTGTAAAATCACATTATAATATCCGAAGAGCAGATTTTAGTTTCAAAACTAGCCCAAATCTGGCTGAAAGTCACCACGTGTGCTAAGTCATGTGGAAAGACTACAGCGCCTGCGGGTTTGCTACCAGTTCCACCGCTGCCACACTCAAGGTCCTCCAGCATGCGGTCAATGGTGTTGGATAGATGTAATTCTTGGGTGGAACTTACTAGTACTAGCGTCGTTCAACCTGTCAAACTTGGGCTCATACATTACATGCAACTGGAATGTAATGTGTATGGGGATTTGAACAAGGCACATGTTTTCTTCAATTCCATGGAATGCAGATGTTGTAGGTAACATGATTTTCTTAATGAGAAGAGATGCGGCAGCTCATTTGTTCAACTCTAATTGAAATATTACACTCCAAATGTATTATATGGGATGATTTTGACACCATAAACAAGTGTCCAAATACTTTTGGATGCTACACTGCAAAAAGGTTGCTTAAATATTTACTCAACATTTTACAAAATGTTGTTCAAGTATGCAACCCCCAACTGTTAAGTAAAATTTGCCCAACACCGTTGGATAACATGTTTTCACCAACAGTTGAACAATTCCAGTTACTCAAATGTTGGGCAATTATATTCACTCAACCGTTGTTCAAGTATGCAACAGCTCAACTGTTGAGCATTTTTTTAACCATTTGTTGAGTGTGTTATTGTTTATTGGTTGTGGGCTTTTATTAGTGATTTGTTGGGTATTTTAAACCTATACGAACGTGACGAAATAAGCTTATTACATGGACGACCACAGAAATTTAGACCGATCTATCACATCATCTTTTTGACAGACCAAGCTTCAAACATTCAAAACCGGACTCACAAAATGCCTGTCATATGTCACAAACTCTGATGTTGATACGGATTCACCGTTTTATTTACCAGATTATAATTCATCCAGATCCAGAGATCTCAGCTCATGCAAACAGTTGCTCGTGCACAAGACGCCATAATGATTTAATGGCGCAATCACGAAATTGGCTTTTTTGGACGACAGTTGCCTAAATTCACATGTGCGTAACTTGCATCAACTGTTGCGTGATTTCCCTCAATGCTCATGCAACAGTTGCCAAAGTGGAATATTTTTTCGCAACACATTTTAGCAACAGAAACAGTTTCCACCAACATTTTAAGGACATTGTTTTCGACGAATTGCTCAACGCTGGGGATTTTTTTACTTTTATACCACGCCTAACTTTCTACATTATATTGAATGAATTTTAATCAACGCGTCTACCAACGGAAGATAAAAGTACTGTTAGCAACGTATTTTAAGCAACCTTTTTGCAGTGTAGTGTATGTACCAATGATTCTTTATTGATATGCTCCTGGCAGAATCATGTGAATTTATTTTAGAGAAGTTACAAACATTCATCATGGGCTGATTCTTATTCAAATCCATAGGGGTCCTTTTAGTAACGTGTTTCTCAATATATATCCGTTCTTTCTGATTCACCCTGTATGCGTAGATATATGGACACGCTATTTTCTGTGATACAAAAAAGTTCTTTTGTAAGCTTATCCTAGGGGCTGTCTGAGTCATCATGTCAACGTCTGCAGACAGCGGAATGGAAGATATTGAAGAAAACCAGACTCAAATGTGGCTTTGGAAGGCATTATTATGCGATCTTTTTTCATGGAACGTCCTCTATCTGTTATTATTTGGGGTCAAATTACAGTTGTGCACATGAAACTATAACAAGAAATCGTTTAAGTTACAGAGCAATATGTTTCCAAATACTTTAAAATCAACTTATGAGAAATATTTTCAGAGGGTTGTTTTTTCGTTCGGAAATATAATTCCATGGGCTGACACCGTTTTAATGCCGTTTACAGCGTTTCCGGCTACGATCATATGTGAATACAATAGTACGAAATGGTTTATTATGAAAATCGAGGAACAAATATGCAGAAAGCAGATTTCCATTATGATTTAGATCGATGATTTCTTCAATGAAAAATGCAGTCAAGATAGATTTAAGAGTCATGAAAAGCCTTAAGTCAATCTTTATTATAAGAGGGAGAAAATATATGTATAAATTCGAAAAAGATCACATTGTATTTTGATTTAAAGTGGGTATACCATGTATTGTTTCCTACTTTTAAAGTCACTATCGAGTTCCACTAGTCACCCATCTTACGGGAAATAATTTAACTTACAAGTAGCTGTATTACTTTATCAACACCCTACCCTCAATCTCGTGGCTAATACATTTATAAGAAACTAGCTATCAATTCCCTGTCCCATCCGTGGCTTAAACCACATTACTTACCCAAATGTCGCTCCCGATGCTTAAATCATATACTTACACAAAACTATCTTCCGTCATTGGCCCTTCCGTGGCTTATACCATACTTCATTAACATCCTTTTCTCCTATATCCCATGGTTTATTCTTATAAGACACCATGTTATCTCGTTATCCATAGCTTTATAAATGTATGGTTTATGCCAACATTACTTTATTAACAACCTCTCAAACCACATTACTTCATTGAATCACCTTTTCCGTGACTGAAACCAACTCACCTCATTAACCCCCTACCCCTCCCCCTCCTCAAACAATGTTGCTTTATTAACCCCAGTACTTATACCACATCAGCAATCACTATATCCCCTGGGGCCTATCTTAAACCATCTCACCGCATTGCTCCATTATGTGCCCTCCCGTACGCGACGTGCGTGTAGGGGTGTGGGGTGGGTGTGTGGGTGCGTATAGTACACCCATGCGCAAATATGCACGCGACGTGTTACCTCGGTGTTACGCGTAAGTACGTGTAACGCACAATATTTTGTAATTATAGTCACATTTGAGCCAAATTTGAGCGGTTTTTGCTGTTTTGGAGCCAATTATTAATCAATTTTACTCGAATATACTTAATAACATTTCCCGTATTTTCCTTTATCTGTCCTGCAAATTGCGACTAAAGTTCACAGAGTACTACATGTAAGGTTAACAAACACACACAAATCATCATTTCCAGATTGGACCCCGTTTTTTGGGACACGCTGTATATCGAATATGCATAATTGTAGAATAATTGAAGAATACCTTTACATGTCTACGCGTTATTTATATGTATTTATTCCGTAAACGGGTACAATATGTAACGGTCATTATCCCATTGATACCAAATCCAAATATGGCTTATTGTCTTGGAGACATTGATAAAGGAATAGAAGTTCAACATTAAGTAAGACTAGGAATAGACTACAATCAATATTCCTTTCGGCCTCATTCGCAACATCCACAATTCCAATGAATCCGATGAAAAACCCTTCACGGCCCCTCATGCCTGTTCACGCAAACTAAACCATTCAACGGAAAAGGACGTCACGATGTCTGTTATGTTCCTAAAGACACAACAGTAAAGAGTAACCTACATTTTCAGTTATTCTGTTAAATTAGTGCCTTTCTTAACAATGCAATCGAAAACGAATCTACAATAAGCCATTTCCTCACGTAAAATCACTCACGTAAAATGCCCCCTCGGAGAAAATGCTGTTTGGATTGAAAATGTCGGCAAATACACGTCATATGATGCACCGCTGTATTATGGAATTGGAGAAATAATTCCCGCGGAAGAAAAAAGACCCAACGGGAACACAGTTTTAGGAACATGGTTTAACCCATATGGTAAAGCGTATTAAACAGCACCAGCTCTTCCGCTAATGAATAATTCATGATGTTGTAATCGTGACTTTTTGATGCTCAGTGTTAGAGATAGCGTTGATACCTAAGCCGGAGTGCAGAGGCGCGCGCGTGCCAACCTCTCTTTTTGTATTCACGTTGTGGAATTATTATTACGCCAATAGACAATATAAACCATTCCTCGGCTATGCACTATCCGTACCTAGTACTAGCATAACAATATCTGCTTGCGTCTCGATTCCATCGTAATTACGTCTCTCTTCACAACCAATCAAGACTTATTTGCCTGCGGGGGGAGCTTGGATTTGGATGTGATAGCCTACTTTAGTAGATAGTATATAGAGAAGAGAGGAATATTGCATGATCCTCAAATTCGGTAGGATCGACATTTCTTTGAAGGATTCATCCCCGAAAAATAGTCGCCGCGGAGAGAAACCTATTTCGCTTGAGTTGATACATTTTGTAAGCCTGAATTACCAAGATGCATCATCAGATCACAGTGGGTAAGTATAGATAAACAATAAACTCATATTTGATTCGGTACACATCGATTTTCAGTTCGAATATAGCAGACATTGCTTGTCTTTTAGGGATCGCTGTCTACCCACCGAGTACTTGACAAGAAGACATGTAGGCTCGCTTCATCTTATTTTGTTTGGCTACACGTGGTTAAGATGTATTTATATATATATGGCGACATATGGTCTAACATGCCCAACTAGATCTCGACTATGTTTTAAGAATAACACTTTAGAATACTCCATGCGGCATTCGTAGTGAGCGTTTTCAATATAAGTGACTGGTAGTCATCGTGCGTACGAATAATAAATGCGTTTGTTGAATGGATGGATGTACGAGTTAGATTTTATACCGACAATAGTTTGCATTAAGGGTATTGAAAATTGGTCACAAATGGAAACAAATTGTGGTTTGTGGCCTAAGCTGATGACAATTGTATGGCATTGGTTACTTAGATGAATAAAACTGTAGTACTGAGGGCTACAAACAAGTTAATCTGAAACACGTTGTCTGTAAGCGGCTGATTATTCGGGTACAAGAGGGGGGAAATCAAATTCGTATACTAATACATGAACATTATTTTTAATTACTACTTGTGGAAAGTACCTTATACAGGCTATCCGGCATTAATATGTATTTTATGTGCTAGGCCAATATGTAACGGTTGGACATGCATTTATCGTGAGGGTCAAACCTATAGCTAAAAACCGAAAGAGAGGGAAGGTGACAGGTGGGTGATAAAGAGAGAAAATAGCAAATAATGAGGAATAGAGGACAGAATAACAATGTGATCATGGAATGGACCATGGAATGGATTTAGAAATGTATTAACTGATTTTAAAATCTAAACCGCCCAAGACTATTCCTTTCTCATGTCTGAAGGCTAACAGCAAAATTGTTAACTTTATTTGTTGGGAGTGGCTGTTTTTAATAATAATTCAACCAGCATGCTTATATAGGCTTTTTAAGCCTGGCCCGAGCAATTTGCTTGAGTCTGGTCCCTTCAGGACCCAAGCGTGTGTCTGTACGGACCGACCGTGTAAACAAACAAACAAACAAACAAAAGGCTACACTGTGCACTAAAGCGGGAAACTTGCAAACAAGGAATAGAGACAAAACGAGACAGGAATAGAAAGCGAAACGACCGGGAAAAGAGTACCTTATGTCCAGATGAACAAAGTCAGTGTTCCAGTATCGGACGATACTGGGGCATATGTACTGGATCGGGCGATACTGGAACGAAATTACGTACAAGTATCGTACAAATGACACTCACCGTGGTAAGTAGTATCGCCCGATACTGGTACATTGTATATGCCCCAGTATCGTCCACTATACTTGAACACTGTATACTGGATACAGTATCGAGCGATACTGGAACACAATTTGGTGTTCCAGTACCGCCCGATACCGGAATAGTAAAATCGTACCAGTATCGAACGATACGGGCAACTATTATGTTTCAGTATTGAACGATACTGGTATACCAGTATCTGGGACCTAAAGTACATTTTCCGCGAAATTTAATACAAATGATTTCTATGTTATTATTGCGTTTAGAAATGTACTGAATGAGTGTAAGTCTAAACCGCGCTAAGAGCTACCCGTGAACAATTTCTTCTGATCACCGGAGCTCATTTTGTTATCAAACATAATTGCAAATTTGCAAGACGCGAGATCTAATCATTGTTTGGTCAGTTTGGCGAATCCGATTGAATTGTCATAAAACGCATTCGATAACATTATAATTTCATGGAGTAATATAAAAAGTGAATGAAACCAATTTAATTTCTTTTAAACGTACCCCTGGGCAGGTCGATGGTTAAGAACGTTGAATTGAATCCGAGTAGCCTGAAGACAATACTCCTAATCTTAACACCACCCACGTGGATTTGATATGCAGTATATCTTATAATCCAAATCCACCATATTATCGATTCAACTTGTTCGATGCGGTTTTATCCAACGTTGCACCAAAGATTAGGGAAAGAGGAAATATATACACAGCTGGGCTTACATAACCCATAAAATCGAACAAAAACACCGGAAAGCAATGAACTGAAGTGAATAATTTAATTTAAATATTTGCATTTAACATTTGAGTTACTTGTTAATTTGTTATTTTACAAGTAGAAAAAGTTTAAATCAATTCAACAACACCTGAATTCATCAGGGTTTTAATCTTGATCCACCCACGTAGATTTAATATTGATCTTATAATGCGCTGGGCCTTATTTCAGATTGACCTTTTATTCATGAGATTAAAATAACTGAAGTATACATTATACTACCCGCTTATAGAGCCCGAGCTCAAAACTTATTCGGAAATCGGAGGCACAATGCCGCATTATTTTGTTTTACGCTGATGCAGAGATTTCATCAGATTTTCCTTTTAAATAGCAATGACATTATTTTGCATCACAAAACTATCCAACGGATATGTAACACTTATTGGCTTCAGAACCGCGCTTAATTCCTCCTTCATATAGCGTGTTTTTACTGAAGAAAAAAAGCTGGCATATGACTGCTAACGGATTAAAAGACAACAGATTTTAATCCGTTAGCAGTCATATGCCTGCTTTTTTTCTTCAGTAAAAACACGCTGATAGTCTATGAATTTCAAATAACTATAATTATGCAGATGAATGTTTTCAAAATGCGGATCCAACAGTATCATCCTCACCCGTTCACATCAAAGTGAAACAGCACGTAGAGAGTAATTATTAATCATAGATTTCAACTGGCTTGATGGTGCTTATTATTTTACAACGTGAACTATACAATCAGACTTGTGTCGTAAAACCAACAACAAATCTGCAATGCACTGCATAGACCCCTAGAAATTGATTCCCTTAACCCTACATAGAGTGGTTGTCCATCGGTTATCCATAAGACTGATGTTATTACCAGGAGATAATTTTAAAATAAACGTATTTCAACGGAATTCATTAGTGTACAAGTGTATCTTAAGTAGGATCCTAGGGTTGTTGAGGGTACTTGTGAGGGCCAAAGCAAAGGTCAGATGACTTGATTATCATATGCTATGGAATGCCAAGATGGTAACTTGATCACACCAAAATACATCAAATTGTTCTAATAAATAATTTATATTCATAGGATTGTGTTTTGATAATTGTGTGTCCGGTAAAATCGTACTCGTTAAAATAAAACGAATATCCCTCATAGGAAGAAATTCATTTGAACAATTGATATAGCAATGTTGGAAAACCACCTGACCGACAGTTTGTTTAGGAATTTAGTGGTTACCAATGTGCTGGTCGGACGTAGCTGAAAAGGATCATTTGAGGCAATTTGTTTGCAAGTCCTCCATGCGGTAAGAATACAGTGATAGTGTCTAAAGCAAAGACGATATAGATCAGTTTCGATTTCACAAATCAGAGGGGTCCTTATGAGTAACCCTAAAATACTGCTAAAACCAACACCTGAACTACTTTCAAATAATGCGAAAGGATATAACGCCTATAATAAGTGAAACCAGTCGCTCCAAACATGTCTGCCGATATCGGGAGATTTAGAACATTCAGATGACTCATTGGATTGCTTCGTTTGCTTGTCACTTGCTGAATAGGTTGCTTTGTTAAAGCAATATTAAGGAAAACTATACAAAAATCATATTGACAAAATGACAGTTGAATATTTGCAGTTTTATTTAGAGTGGGTGCCCTTTCCTACTTGTAAAAGAATTGGTGGCTCTGAAAAGAGCCGTTCAGATGGATTGCCGCTTCCACTGAACATAGATGGTGGCTCTGAAAAGAGCTCCACACGTAGGTTGCAACTGGCCTACTATATATATAAATTATTGTCTCCTATGCACGGTAATTTTCATTACTCGTTCCAGTGCATTTCCATTATTTGTTACATAAAATAAGTCATTTTACATTTCCATCCATTTTTATTATTTATTTGTAGTCATCCATCACCATTATGGATTTTACTTACCATTTTTTCATAGTTTAGTTTAGTTTAGTTTTATTTGGCATATCAAGACACAGAGATACAATACATCAGATCAAATATACAAATCTTAAAAACTTACAAAATTAACACAACATATTAATACAAGAAAACATATAATGCCAAGGATAGCCCAAGAAAGCTCTGAAAAGGGCTTATCCCATTTGCCTTTTCCTTTTAATCTCCCGTTGTCCATGTCATCCTTTAATTACATTATCCACTTCATCAATCAGCTGTCAAGTTTGATATCACTTCCCCTATTCATCCAACTGTCACTTTGACCCCCCCACTGTGTTACATCATTTCCTGCCTATTGTTCTTCTGTCTATACGTTGTGTATATTGTATTCTGTCATTTTACCTTCGATAAAGATTCTGTTAGAATCGAAACGTCAGGTCCTCTTATATTTATTACATTTACTTACACAGACTATATGTGTGGATAAGCAGTTTGCATTCAGCTTTTACATTATTTTATTAATCGAGATAAACATTCGATTTGTGGGCGGATGATGTAATTAAGATGACGAGGCAATCGTCATCCATTGCATTTTTAATTAATGACATTATAGGCCTACACCGTTTAACATTCACTCGAGAATATTGACCAGGTTCAAACTTGCCAATTATACTATTTTTAAGAAAGTGCAAGTCGCTGTACTAGGATTTCTAGATCATGATGCGATTTTGCTACATAAAGCGAATATCAAAGTCATTATCTAATTCCCCTTAATTCTCAAATAATGTAAATTTAACTCATTAATCGTACCGTGTAGTTAAAGCGTCTCAAAGCAGCTGACAGGCGATTAATTTATTCAAAAAACATCTTAACTTGTGTTGATTTAACTCAGCAACATGTTGTTTCAAGATAATGTTACAATGCAATCTTCTAAATGTCATGATTTTGTATTCGACCAATCAGACCCTACATATCCTACCACGGTATTACATTATTATGCACGGCGAACTAACGTCTTATTATAGTCATGGCATGTTTACAACCTCGGTGTTTTTACACACTGGACAATTTGCTGAAGACTATGAATAATGCTGGTCGCGTGTTCCATCATAAGTGCTCAATTAAGTAGATGAAAAAAATCTCGTTACTACAAATACAGCAAAGCAGACACTGTTGAAAGGAAATGTCAAATCTTGTTTAGTAGGTACGATGACATACTGTATCTTTGTGGGTTTTTGTATCCTCAATTAAACAGTATTGCAGTAAAAATGGTAGATCTTGACGCAAGAATTGTAATGAACGAGTGCGATGTCGGCACGGACTGACGAAGAGGGCAGCGTAATATGACCATCAGGGTATACTGAGGGTCAGGGGATCATCTTTTGTACAAAATATAAATTATTTAAACAAGGAGATTATAACATAATGCAACATGTGCTATAACTTTCATGAACAAGCTGAATACGAGTTCGATTTCTTGAATATACCTATGCAGAACAGAGTTGGAACTTGATAGATTAAAAAAAGTAATACCAAGCAAATATACAGGTAAAACATTTTAAAAACATCAAAGTTCAATAGTAGTTGAGCCTAGTATAGAAATATTGTATATAAATTATATTTCTTGAAATGGTAAAGCAACGGACATGAAAATCATAAATAACAAGGAATACAATCAAGTAGATTTTTGGACAAAGTGTTCGTATAAAGATATTAATTTTCAATTGAACTTCAAAGAGTTATATATTAAAGGAAGGGTCCCGCAAGCACAACATTGAGCATTATTTGATAGAAAAATTATTATCGAGCCGAAAATACGTTATTTTATAGAACAAAACACCATACTAGTCACAAAAATGAATAACAACTGCCATCGCTCAACATGCAATTTTTAAAATTCGCGGCGATCGAAAGTCCCGGTGTCGATGACGTCATAATTTTAAAAAGTGCATGTTGAGAGATTGCGGTTTTTATTTGTTTTTGTCATAATTGTGGTGATAGTTATTTTTCTAACATATAATGCACACTTTTATGCTTGCGGGACACCTCCTTCTTAAAGTAGGAAAGAAGGTAATCCGTATTCAGCTTGTTCATTAAAGCTGTAACACCCATAATAGCCAACCGGCATCAATCCTGTGGTCATTGGTTGCAACGAATGGTAATGCACTAAAGTTATATAGTTTGATCTGTTCCAAATTGACGAGAAATATTCGGTGTTTATCTATCCGCGTACAAAAGTAATTCAAGCATACTCGCGCGATTGTGGTCACACGCCAGCGGTTTTGGTATCACGTAGTGGTTTGATCAACATTGTCAGCGAAGTTTCTCAAGTGAAAGTTTAAAGCAAGCGTGCAACCTGCGGCCCGAGAAGCAATCCTAAAATTCCCAATGATGCGGCCCGTTTTAACCGGAACTCCTAGGTTACACAAATAATGGATTGATTTAGTGGTGTGCTCCCTTATAATAAATATAACTCGAGGCGTGATTGCGTGTTAAAATCCCTGGTTAAAGTGGTGCTTGCAGCAGCAACAGCGAGTTAAGAGAGGAAATTACACGTTGCATGTGTAAATTGGGTATCAGCCAATATTAATATTTGTTGTCATTTCTTCCTCATTATTTCTTCCCAAGCTTCCCCTCCCCCTATTCCCCTCTTCCGGACGTGTTTTGGAATGTTTGACAGTCACTGCGGTCCGTGAATGAATCTCAAAATCATAATGAGGCCCGGGTGGTAGAGAAGGTTGCACATGCTGGATTTAAAGTATGGTTTTAAAGAAATACCATGAGATGCTTCATTAGATAGATAATTGCGCGATAAATAGCTGGATGTGAGCTTCTTCTTGAGAAAACATGATACACCACATTATTCATATAGACAACCACCCGTTTGATGTTTAGTGGGTAAGACTTGCGTTAGCCCGTGTGGCAAATGAGATTGGATCAAGACTATTCTTTTTTCTTGTCCAAGGCTGACAGCAAAATTGTTAACTTTATTTGTTGGAAGTGGCTCTTTTTACTTCATTCTTTTCTTCCATCTTTTCTAACTGTCATTTCATTCAGCCAGCATGTTTATACATGTATAGATTTTTTAAGCCTGGTCTGAGCATTTTGCTTGAACATGGTCCCTTCAGGACCCAAGCGTGTGTCCGTATGGACCGACCGTGTAAAATAACAAACAAACAAAAGGGCAAATATTCTTAAACTTTCCTGAACTTGTTCCAGTGAACCTACACATCGATTATACTAATTTTAGAATAAAACCTCCTCGGGTGTATTAGATGGATTCACCGGATACAATCTGCTTCGTGTGGATGACGTCAAGAGTCATTGAACAGGTGATGGGGAAGCAATCAGCTGACAAGAATTGTCTGTTTACACCTTTCACAGGTGCTATTAATGTTCACAAATATTTATAGTATACGATTAACAAAATCAATTTCTTTCATGATTTTGTTTAAATGTCACCTCCCTGTGTCGTTTTAGGGGGAGGAGGGGGGGCGGGGGGGGGGGGGGGGGGGGGGGGGGGTTGAGGAGGAAGTTTAGGCCCATTTCCGTGGTACGTTTAAAAACCCTACCAACCATCAGCGGATATATGCTATTTACCATAATTGAAGTCCATGCATAGTTACGGAAAACACATGTTGCGCCTGTGTGGTTGCCGTATGGGAACTAGGCATCTTATTGGCTAAACAGTCTCACTGTCAGTGTTAGGTCAATTTTCATCGGTGCTTGATAGTTTGGTGATACAAAATATTTCTTTATTGTATAATAATTTGGGAACACCTTTATAATAAAGACTTGTAAACGTACAAGTCACATACCTATAAGCCATTACGTACTGATTTTTCGGCCTAATTTACAATTTTAATATTATTATAGGCCCATATCATATCCGGTTTCACTAACATATTTCTGGAATAGCAACTACAAGTTAGATCCCTGTTTGAGTTCGACATCCAGTCCTAACAAACCCATTTTGCTAAAACCCTGTGAGTCCCATCGTTTTTAGAAGTATAATTTGTCGCCCCCTCAATTGCGCACTCCGTTTTGTTTTCCCGGTGAACGCCAATTTGATTTTTAATTTCCTTGTGCGTACAGTACTTGAGATTGTACCGGACTTTTAGGCGATTGCCTATGCAAGATAATTACCAAGTCAACGAGCTATCAAATATCGACGACTATTTATAACACTTACTAGCGCTCGATGAATATTAACGACCATCGCCTTGGAGGCCTGAAGCCCCAGCAATAATACTAAATTTAAGTTGAATCACAAAATATAATTGGTGTGTCACTTCATTTTCCTCTAAAGAACCACAGCATACTACTTTCCGACTATAACCCTCGTCCTCATGAGACGTTCTGGTAACACTGTTAACAAGGGCCAATCCTCTAAAATAATCCAAACCTATGCAGAGTTAGTCTACTTTGTATACCTTGTATACCTTGTATAATTTCACTGTCACACAACACCCTCTGATACTTCCCAACCGAGAACCGACCAAATTCAAGAATAAAATATAGTTCGTCGTTGTTTTGCTACACACGTTGGTCATCATAATATATAGGATGGCCTACACTAAATGGGATACCCCCCCCCCCCCCCTAAGAAGTGTTGATTTAAATCGGAAAGTATGCATGACAAAATCCTCAATTTAAAAGACTTGACAGTAAAAACAATTGCGTAAATGCCGAGGATGTTTGATGTACACTGACTATAAAATGTGAATATCATCCAGGTAAAATTTGAGAGATCTTTCAAATTTGTGTTTTTGACTGGAAACATTGGCGATTACGGTTACATTTCGAAGCTCGTCAGAGATGTATAGTCTCTTCATGGCTGTCTTTTGGAAAAATCAAGCAGGCTACCCTACCTATTTTCTGCACTTTTTGATAAGAAAAAGGGATCATCTTCAATTAAGGGGGGACTCAAGGAAGTTTTTGATTTCATTTTTTGCAAGTGCTGTAATTATTGAACTATTACTCAAATGCATATAATACATTTTTGGAAAGGAAATAAATCAGAGAATCCAAATTTGGTGTCAATTTTAACCAAAAATGTTGAACTTTTGAGAAAATCACATTTTTTTGTGGGACAAGCTGACAACATTATTTGTTAGTAAAAAATGCCAAAATTGCTTGATTATACTATTATGACACTAATCAGATCTAGTGGCGATTTTCTTATTTTTTCTTCTAAAGCTGTTTTTTTTAAATGTTACCAAAAATGGCCAAAAAAGTGAGAAAAAAAAAATCATATTTTTGGCACTTTTTGGGCCAAAATTTCAAAGAATACAGCTTTAAAAGAAAAAATGAGAAAATCGGCACTAAATTGGTGTCCTTATAGTATAATCAAGCAATTTTGGGCATAATATGAATATCATATTCACATTTTATAGTCAGTGTGCATGTAGGTGATGTCCCATTAATCATAATTAATCAACAATCCTATTTACGCAATTGTTTTTACTGTGAAGTCTTTTAAATTTAGGATCTTGTCGTGCATACTTTCCGATTCTAGTTTAGCATGTTTAGCAACACTTCTTAAGGGTAGGGGATATCCCATTTAGTGTAGTCAACCCTATATATTATGATGACCAACGTGTGTAGCAAAACAACGACGAACTATATTTTTATTCTCTAAGTGCAAATTCAAACCATTCGACAGAAAACGCACACAATGCAATTGGTCTAAGGCAAGTTTTAGCTGCTAACGTAGTTACAGATATAAGACCCCCAACTGAATCACTGATTCTATTGTTAGGCCATATAGCACATTATGTTAAACATAATCTTAATGGAGCGTCTCACTTCAAGCGTTTGAGTGAGTCAGTCTAACAGAGTATTCGTAAATACAGCATTGATGGGAATAAATTATGATCTCATCCTTCATAATATTAAACAATACGCCATTTAGGTAGCAAATTACGGCAATCGAATATGCACTTATACATAATCATGCATTTGTTTAGGTGGAACTAGATTGACAAATGACAGGAAGCATTCACCCTACCTGCATCAGATGTTGTGAGAAAGACACTAAATGTAGTTATCATAATTTTTTGTATGATTTTGTTGTTCCTGGAGAAAGAACACATAGCGGGAACTACAACTTCATCAGGTGTTCATTGGTTTACCGCACGCTTTGTTTTATTTGTTTACCGCACTGTAAAAAGTGGTGTTAATATTTAAACGCTAAATTAGCCTATTTTTAACGTGTTTGGATAACACTTAATTAACATGTTGAAGTGTTAATAATTCTAGTTTTAACACGTTGTGGTGTTAATTTGTCAACGCTATTTTTAACGTGTTTGGATAACACTTAATTAACATGTTGAAGTGTTAAAAAAATAATAAGACAAGTACACGCTATAATTTGATAGACAACACTTTATTTGACTACAGGAATCCAGTTGCACAACAATTTCTTTTAACACGTTGAAGTGTTAAAAAATAATACGACATGTGTGTAAGCTTATAGGCTATTAATTTTTGTAAGCCTATTTAAATTTATCAACCGATCTTACACACAAAAATAAGAAAACAAAACAAAAACAAAGTAACCTTGCATTCCATGATTCCGTGATAGCCTACAGTGACAACTAGTAGATAGTAAAATCCGCCGTGTTGCTTTTTGTACGGTTTAGCAAGGGGACAACCTACATTGTGTGGCAAACGGTATAGTAAAATACACCACGCATTGTCGATTATTCCATGGCTAACCGTGTCACTATATCGGCAATTCTGAAGCGGTGTCATCGCGGTCAACAACAATTTCTGGTTCTAAACCCCCGGTCTAAACCACTGCCAAAGTCTTGATTCCGAAAGCACTCAAAATCAGCTTTATTTTCATCACCAGAATCGACTTACGAAGTACGCAACAATAATTATGGCGTGGATGATGTTTGACGTAACAACACATCGGGTTTCCCGTATCACATTTCAAGGGTTTATTAACGCTTTTGCGTGTTAAAAGTTAATGAATTACTAGTTTTTATTAACGCCGTGTTAATACTAGCGTTAACATTTGCAAACCTTGCGACTTCTTTCTAAAATTTTAACACATTCACGCTTTAATGACATTAGGCGTTAATAATAATTACGAAGGTCAGTATATATACACTAATTTTAACACCATCGTATTAAAAACTTGAGTGAATTAACACTACAACGCGTTGGAATATAGCGTTGATATTTACAGTGCGCAAGTTGTTGTATGCAAAATGTGCGGGCAAGTTATTTCTTATTCAATGAACATCCTTCATAGAAGTTCACAACATATATCGTGGAGAAAGACTGGCATTTTCACTTTAAGAACCCATCCACCATTTAGAAAATAAAAGTTAAAATCCATTACAATGAAAATATGGACCAGCCCATCCATTATTACAACGTTGGCAACCAAAATAAAATTGGCATATTCATTCTCTTTCTAATGCATTTTTACTGCAGATAATCACAGTTTAAGAGAAAGTGACTTGGAAAAGTTATCATAATATTTCAATAGCAAATAGATCACCCCTTTCTATTAATTACAGCGCTTTGAGCCATTTGGAAAAGGCGCTATATAAATACTGATTTTTATTATTATTATTATTATTATTATTATTATTAATTGACGCAACCAGGTTACCGGTGACGTAACTAATTTCCATTTACAGCCTCACAATGGAAGGCAGAGTTTTGTCAGGGTCCAATTAAAATGACTTAATATAGTAATTACCATATCAGACCACACCCATTACATTATAATCTATATATAATCACTTAATGAATTACTCCGTGCAATTTGCCTTCAGAGGTTTAGTGAATTCAACACGAACTAATCGTAAAATGTACAATTTATAATCGAAGCTCAATATCGAGGGACAAAAACATGCATTTGTCATAAGAAGGCCTTTGTTCATATTCATCTAGACTATAGTACTATTATGTGTATACTTGTCTATAAATTACAAAGATATGCCAACTTACTTGGGTATCCGTATCTAGGGAACCACATGTGCGACGTAATACACGAGTAGAATATGCCTACTAATCCATTAGATCTGTTTCGTAACTATAGCGTTTTAGGTTAACGACTCGGTGACATTTTACTAACAATATCGGTGGATACCTGATAGGTAATCCTCAACGGAGATGTTATGATTCCCTCGGTTATTCACTGTGAAATAATATATACCAACCATTTCTGCCCACATGCCGACGAATTTTACTAAATATTTATTGTTTCATTTCCCTTAAGAGTACAATTCCAAGGTACGTGAAACTTTCAACAACATTGCGAGTGTTTACTCATGACCAAGGATAGGCTGATATACAACTTTGATGAAAATACTTATATGATATATCAAAGAAAATCTTTGATATATCATAGCATCTAGCAGCCTCAATTGATAAGATTATGATCAATATCTCGCGTGTAGTTAAGGGGGAACTCAAGGAAGTTTTTGATTTTATTTTTTGAGCTTTGTGAGTGCTGTTATTATTTAACTCTTTATCAAACGCAATAAAAGTATACATTTTTGGAAAGAAAATGGATCAGAGAATCCAAATTTGGCGTCAATTATGACAAAAAATGTCGATTTTTTTTTTTTAGAAAATAAGAAAAATGTGAATCCTTCTTTGTAATAAATCGGACCAGATTCCGACACTGAAGATGGGTAACAGTTTAAGTGTCTGGTGATGAACGGATGCATGGCACTGGTTAATAACTGTATGAAAATAAATGAATTTCACATCATTTTTTGCCAATTTAAAAAACCCAAATCATTTATTTCACTTACTAGCAGTCGATCCGACGCATGCGACTACATGCTTGTTGTTTACATTTATAGCAGTGCCATGCAATCGATGGGTGTTAGAAAATTATCCGTCGTCGGTTTCATATCTTGAATCTCTCGGTAAATTACAATTACATCGCGAGATGAGACCGTCCGTGTATAATGATCAACTAGACCCGTGTCGCCTCAGTAATATGCTATGGTCACGTGATATTTTTTCCCGCCATATACGCGCGAAATCATCAATCGTTTTGATCGTCAGTACCTTCACCAAAAATGTCATGTCTTAACAAAACATTTACGATGTTTAATAGCGTTCGTCTTGTATTTGCAGCTTTTAGTCACTCATTACAAAGTCTCGGCTCGCATTTCATGCTACTTATGTAGCTCACAGCTACACAAATAAAACCCTTTTTAGATCCATATTACTGCTCTGAGAACAAGTGCGTCGATTAAAGATGTAAATGTTGTTAAATATACAATAGATAACATGTATATTAGTGACTGTTCATGTGTCGTCCTTGTACTCATTTTACTGCTACCTTCAGGGATAATCATGAGAATTAAACATTTGTTTTTATTAAGTGTAACATTCGTTTAAAATCCAGAGAGAATATCGACGTGTTTTTTTTAAAAAACAAATCGCGCGCAATGGGTTAAAGAACTCGCCATCGTGTTTATTTAAGTTGTACCCGGTCACTAGTTTACTGCAAATGTATTCCTCAACATCCATCTTGGATTCGATATGTAAACGAAAATGTATACCCTCAGTACGCTTTGCTCAATAATAAGAACATTTTGAAGTAGAAGTGTAACGACTCATGGAACATAGTTTTCTATTTTAAATATGACGTGAAGCCCAGGACAAAATAAAAAGAAAACTCCTTATAATTTATTTATAGCATGGGTTTCATCGATAAAGATAAAAGTGGACATATACCTAACACTGACGTGTAGATTCAAATCACGGTATCAATCTGTAAGAAATATTTGTACAAAGAAAGGGAAAATAGTGTATTAAATGCACAACATATAACAGGCTTTAAATAACATCATACTCGTCGATATTCATGAAATGTAGAGAAAACTGATTTCAGTATAATTATTTGTTCGGGCGTTGTATCCACACCGGATGACAACATCAGCACCTGATGCAAAGTCTGATATTTGTGGTTTTGTACAGACAGCATCCTGTTAAACCCATCTTTTGATTCACCTAATTGTCAAGCTTACATTACTGTTGCTAAGTACTTGCTCAAGTTTTAATGGACTCAAGTAGTTAAGTGTTAACATTTCAGATAATAGCGAATATTGATCGATTATTACCATGAAATCATTTTATTGATGTATATTTTTGGTTTTAAAACCCTACTGTTGACGGTTGGGCGTTGGTCAAAGAATATTTTAATGACACCAACACAATGCATTTACGTTTTTGCAAAATGCCCTAATTCGGGTTTCCAATTTGCACACAATCATGGCTTCATAGCTTTTATAGTTGGAGCTCTTAGTAGGCATAGCACAAGTCATGCTGCACAAACCTTCCACATACACACATTTCGTGAAATTTCTACTTTTTAGGTAAACTTCAAATATAATTTATAAACAAACGAAGGTATATACAAATGTGATCTTTTCACTTTATATAGTTAATTTATGTTCTTAAAATTGAGGGGGAGTGTCAATTCATTAATCCTTCTATAATAGTTTAAATAAAATATTGTATTTCAATTGTTTTAATACAGCGCGTGAAATCTACTACTTTTCCACACACAGAAATCAGCTGCCTCATTTCTTATAAACACCCCTGTAAGAAATGCATTTTCCTTGAGTGCTTCATATATATATATATACATATATATATATGGTAGCCCTGACCTACAGCTACATCCCCAATAATGTACTATTCTTAATGTTTTTCCATAACTCGAGATTGGACTGTTTGAACGAATCCACATGTTTTGCTCAAAAGACCTAATTTTTGGACAAAATTCCTTATTTTTGGGCACATTTTTAAAAAGGTCGATATTCTTGTCTGTACTGCATATTTCTAATAATCTATTCGTATAATTGGATTTTCAAAACTGTTTGTGTAGCACACTAGCATTTAGACATTTATCAAGACATTTATGCATAATTAGATATAAATCAATGGTTACCATGGTTACAATTTTAAAAATAATGCAATATACTTTTGTTAAACATAGTGACACATTGTGAATTAGGAATATAATAATATCAAAACAATTTTTCAATTTTGAGATTTGAATAATTAATTAGCTAATTTGCATATTTGATAAGATATCGAACTGATTGTCAGTTTGAAAGATACATCTTAGCACAGGTATCCATCATACCAAATGTCATTAGTTTACTACCTACAGAACTTGAGATATTTAGTTACGCATATTTTTAAAATTAGCTAGACTTCATACTTTTTTAGGATTTCCGCATTACGTATTGATTTTTTTGCAAATATACTGCATTTTCAAGAACCTGATGTACAAATATGGAATAAAATACACTTCTAATTTTCTATCAGCTGATAAACATGTGAGGAGTGTAATGATTAATGCGTTTTTTAGTCATTTTAAGAACATGGTTATTAAAAATAAAGAGGCTCAACATTGAAAAAACAAAAACAATTTTGGGCTCAAAATGGCATTTTGTGGCATGTTTTCCGACTACTTTTGGAGAGTTTCAAAGGACCATATCACCAGAACGCAATACTCGGTTAGCATGATTATTGCACCAAAGCTCTTTAAAATGACACCTATTTTGTTGAATTCCAATATATTTGAAATGTTAGTGTGCTACTCTTAGATTCTAGTTTACATCAATGACTAAATTATAGTTATCAGTGTTCCTTTTTCTTATTTCCAAAACTTAAGAGCTCGACAAAGTCAATGTGAAAAACCTTTAGTTGGCTGGCGTTCGCGCAATGCATCGTGGGAAGACCTTAAAATCTTCTTTGGGCGTTGGTTGTGTGTGATCAGAAGTGTTGTTGTGTATGGCTATTATACTATTATTGTACCGCGCTTAACATGTTGTCGTCCGATATGAAAACCTCGTCTTAAAGAATTTTAGGAAAATGCAGTATCTTTCATACCTTTTCACTTGAGGAAAGACAATGCTGACCGTACAGATTGGACCTTTAAATAGTGAAAGTTGTACCGACATTACTATTATCCGAGACTGGCACTGACTTGTTTGATTCAATTAATTTAAACAAGCAAACTCCCGGAACTGTAGATGATATATCGCTAGCGTATATATACTATTATTATCTAAAATCCCAGGTACCCCGCGCGTCTTCAGGGTTTCAATAAATTCATCAGAGTCAGAATGCATTTGAATGGAACAACTAGACAAGTGAATGAAAGAGAAAACCTTAACTCAACAACGTGGCTATATTGAATAATAAAAACACTAGGTTCGTATACTATACCGTCTGGCGCGAGTGTAGCTAATTATAGACTCGAAAATACATTAGAAAACACAAGAAGATTGGTTTGTTGTTATTTCCGAACTACGTATATAGTTATTTTATTATGTTTCGTATCCAAATTATTGTGATTACTCTTCAAGCTAAACGTTATTACAAAATTGTGTATTTATCCGAACTCATCGATACAAATGATTTAACATGTGACCTTTTAACCAAAATTACTTTGATTTAATTCAACGTTTAAAAACGTTGAATTAAATCAAAGTAATTTTTGTTTGAGTTTGACATTTTTTACGAAATATTTTGTAATTCATTATTTAATTAAAAGTGTAAACATTATTTTGATAATGAATTGAAATCACATTTTTTACCCTAGCATGTCGACCTGTCGCCAGGATGTACGATAATGCTCGCGTATCCTAATTGGCAATAACCCACAACATTCTTCACATAAACATCATCCAAATAATATGAAAATGATCTGATCATAATCTAAGCCATTGAATCATCACTGAAGATTACTGTTAACATAGAACAAGATATTGTTTGAAACTCTGCTTACGTGGCGTGAGCTCGTCTTTTTACATTGCATTATAACAATGATGAAGATATTTCTTGTAGATAGTTCCAGATGCCTCAAGCATTTTTGTTTAACCATCAAGGAAGAAACATAGCGGATGATTGTGTCTTGTCTGTCGCAGTAACTTGCTCAATTTGTACCCACGTAAACTAGGGTACTCATTCATGCATAGTATGACGACAGATATATCATTGTCGTATATAGGGTGCATTATTAAAGCAATAAACTTATGATTTAATTTGCTCTTCAATAAATTGAGTTCTAGCCACGCAATAAAACCAAACATTTATTTGGCAGGGAATAGGTGATGATAGAAATGGGAAAGAATGAAGAGTAAATAATATTATATGTGACGAAGTGTTCAAAAGCTTAAATAAATGAATAGAAATAAATTAGATGAATGATGAATATATGTCAGATAACAGACAAAGAATTTCACACCAACAATACATCGAAATATGATTTGAATTAATAAGAGGCGTGAGTAAAATATATTCACCCAGAAATAGTAAAGGTATGAAAAGGCGGACGATCCAGTATTCTCAAATACGGGTATAAAAGGCGGACAAGCTGTATTCTCAAAAGTGGGGTGATTCTCTCGTTTGTTATAGTACCATATTCCTGATTTTTATTGAGGCTAGGTATATAGGTATAGCCATACGACCTCAGCGAGTACGTTACCTTGCCAGCATTAAATGATGATTTAAATGCACCTGGGTAAACAGTAGTAAGTGGGGTAGAGTACCTCTTTTAAGAACACAACACGTTTACCACGGCGAGACTCGAACCCACAAACGTCGTAACATGAGTTTAGTTCACCCTTCCTGCGACACACGTGCCGAAATACCAGGCCATACATTTAACCTTGTCTGCATTTATTAGTCACTTGGTCTGAATTTGATTTATATGGCTACGCGAGACGTATACATTTAGCTTCAATGGTTTTTGAGTATGATGGGGGATGGATAATAATAGAGTTGAGAAATTCCTGATTATTAGCATGACGTTTCAGTCGGTATTCAGATCTTAACAGAGATGACAAATTCTTGATTATTAACATGACATTTCAGTCGGTATTCAGATTATAACAGAGATGACAAATTCTTGATTATTAGCATGACGTTTCAGTCGGTATTCAGATTTTAACAGAGATGACAAATTCTTGATTATTAACATGACATTTCAGTCGGTATTCAGATTATAACAGAGATGACAAATTCTTGATTATTAGCATGACGTTTCAGTCGGTATTCAGATCTTAACAGAGATGACAAATTCTTGATTATTAACATGACATTTCAGTCGGTATTCAGATTATAACAGAGATGACAAATTCTTGATTATTAGCATGACGTTTCAGTCGGTATTCAGATCTTAACAGAGATGACAAATTCTTAATTATTAACATGACATTTCAGTCGGTATTCAGATTATAACAGAGATGACAAATTCTTGATTATTAGCATGACGTTTCAGTCGGTATTCAGATCTTAACAGAGATGACAAATTCTTGATTATTAACATGCCGTTTCAGTCGGTATTCAGATCTTAACAGAGATGACAAATTCTTAATTATTAACATGACATTTCAGTCGGTATTCAGATTATAACAAAGATGACAAATTCTTGATTATTAGCATGACATTTCAGTCGGTATTCAGATTTTTAACAGAGATGACAAATTCTTGATTATTAACATGACATTTCAGTCGTTATTATTCAGATCTGAATTGGATATTCATAAGTAGAATTCCAATGAGGTTAGAATTAGGACCTATCAAAGGGCATTAGGTGATGTGCAAAATATCAAAACTGAGAAGTAGCATGGGACTCATTTACAGTTGATCAAGGCACAATATTCATGAAAGGTTAACACTGATCGTCAAAAACCCTGTTAGATAGCCACTGGCTATTCCGTCACTCTATAATAACTCCCTGTCAGTTCGCACCTATACTGCGAGTCAAATATACTTGTTCTCCATATATATGAGTTGATTTGACACCAAACCCACGAATTCACATGTATTGCGGCTAGGGATATCGTAGAAAAAGAGATAAGTTGTATTTGCACGTTGTCAGAGTGTCTCGATTTGTTCACGACTTTTGCGATATTAAACCTCGACGGCAAACATCATCAGTGTTCCCGCAGGTTGCAGTCAGACCCACAGTCAGACATCTTTTCATGAAGTGGCATTCAATCATACAGTTCGCTACGTTAATACGATAAAAATTGTTCACTTGTTTCGATGCGAGTCGCCTTGTCTCTTTCTTCTTATCAATGTTGTATATGATAATAATAATAATAATAATTTACATCTACATCAGATGCGCTTCTCATAGGGCTATGTTCAACAAGTTTAGAAAATAACTACACACTCATCAAATTACCCCGGATTATTATTTGTCAATACTAAACTCTCGTTTAGTGTTACGGTTGACAGTGGTATGGCACTCTGGACACAAAAAAGAGAGGTCCCTCTCTGATTCCCTCTGAAAGTCAAGAAGTCATAAAAAGGATGCATAACATTCTTCGTCTTTTACTAAAATTGAAACTCAAACATGTTTTTCAGTTCAAACATATTCAATTCAATTCATGGTAAGGTATAACTTGGCTTTGGTATTACAGTTCATGGTAAAGTATATAACAATTAAGGCTTTGGTATTATACAGTGTAGTTTTAAACACATCCAGCATCAGCACGCTCCTTTAAAGGTACTGTGTCAACAACCATACGATGGGTATCCGTTAAATCAGCTACATGGCGTCAAGAGCTGCGCCTTTAAAATATATTATGTGTTCAACAAGTAATACCCCAAGTACATCGAGTATATTATGTACATGATGAATAATCGTCATCCCACGCATGGCGATTGATACAAGTGTGTTCACGAGTTAATGTAATAATAGCTTAACAAAAATAGTAAGGACTTACAATCCCTCGTGAGTGCATATTTATTACTGCACTGTCGAATATCATAATAACGGAAAAGGTGATAGTGTTAGATCAAATAAGCATGGATATTCTTGTCTTATTAGTGATTATGAGCAGCTCTGCAGAAGTTGGAAATTGTCGCTTTTAAGACGACGGATCGTTTGGGCCGCTTGCTACCTGAAATAACGACAGAATGAGGCTTAATAAAGGTAACTCAAATACCAACCAAAATGGTTAAGTTTTATTCCATGATGTTTTTATACTTCCTTACATTTTTCTAATTGGTCTAAACGTCTGGTTTTCCAAATTTTTGTATATAGACAATTTTTATGTAACACCTTGTTTGTTTTTTTAATCAAGTTTTTGGCATTTACCTATAGTAGCGCGTTAACGAATAGAGGTATTTCTACTAAGAAGTCTCCACCATGAATCTGAATTCGGTAAAATCACAGTCTGTCAGCAAAAGGAACAACAAGGCAAACAAAGCTAGTTCTTTCCTTGTTCCTATAACAAAGTAGCTGATTTTAACCATACCATTTAGCTGATAGAAGGCATTTATTTAGTAAATTTTACAAACACGTGCTTCGCGCATATGTTAAGATTTGTTTGATAAGAGTCCATTGGTAACAGTAATCATTTTACTCCCATCACATCTTTATCATATCCTGCTTATAGCTTTTAGCTTAGCAGTAAATTCTAGACAGACATTTTTTGTACAGAAAGGTGAAAATAAGCATCTTTCAAATGATATGCAAACCCATTCCCTCGCACCCAGTACGGAGCTAGCAGACATGTACCAACGTGATCCTCGCATGATGATGAGTAGCTGCTTGCGATGTATAATGATATACAAGTGTAGAAACGCACAACAACCATGTGTGTGGGTTCAGTTCTCATATCCATTGAATATGCAGGGTGTAAGGGTGTACAATAACCTTGATCATTTTCACGGTGTTCTTCTTCTCATGCGTTTATGTTGATAACCAATGCATGCCATGGCATACCAACGGGAGCGGTCCCACGCATGGGTCCTGAAGGGACCAGACTCAAGCAAAAAACGCCAGGCTTTTAAAATATGCCTATAATTATAATCATGTTGGCTGAATGAAATGGATTAAAACAGGAACTAATCTGGAATCCCTTTAAAGACAGACGGTCGATATTGTATGAACGTGAGGAACAAATAATATCCTTTAAGGTTGAAGTTTACCGAGTAAGCCAACATTCCTAGTATTTTTGTAAATGAATGGAAACTTTGTCAATTAATTGGATTTGGCGCGTATTTCCCAAACTCTATAGTTCTTAACGATCGGAATTGTAGATGTGGGGCTGTATTTAAAGGAACGAAGATGGCTGCCCCCTGTCCATAGACGAATCAAAATAATGGTACAGCCTATACATTTTCAACGATAACAGTTGTATAATGAACTAGCAAGCACATAGGACTATACACTCTTGGAAAAAGGGTGCTTCGGAGGTTCTTGGCTGTCCCGTATATGGAACCCTTTTTAGAACCTTTATAGGTTCCACAAAGAACCTTTAAAGGTTCAAAAAGAACAAAAAATGCGTCTTTAGAACCTCTAAAGGTTCTCTACAGATGTCTTTTGGGTTCTTTAAACTAAAAGAACCTTTAACCATGAGGGGTCCATATACGGGACAGCCAAGAACCCCTGAAGCACCCTTTTTTCTAAGAGTGTATACTCTGTTATTGTTTCGTTATCCTTCACCTAGGCAGGATGTTGCCGTAGCGCTTCATCACTCACGACTGGATCTATTTTGTCCATTGATATTAACAAAAACGACACATCATACAAGGGCGCTGACCAATCATCGCGTATTGATACAACTTCACATACGCACAATCCCTGACAAATAATTATTTCGGTACCTTAATGCATTTATTGGCTATGTATTGGCTATAACATATTTAAGGCGATTAATTATTAAATATCCAATTCACCAGTCATCATATCGACTCATATTGCGACACTTCTCGCTTTCTGTATCATATCTTTAATAGCTGCCTCCCCGCCATGGGGTTTGATTTTGACCGGTGTTACGCGATGGGAATTTTGAAAAACTCAATCACATCTTTGCTGCGACTTTTATGTCAAACCCGGAGGATTTCCGTATAATTGAATGCTTTTACATACACCAGCCTTGAATGGTATAGATTTATCACAATAGTCTAAAACGATCTAATGTTACCGCAGCATATTATGATTATGATCATCCACATTTCATCTCTCCAACCATTATCCTGACTGGATCCTCACTGATTTAACAAACAAAATGCAATGGCCATTAAAACCTAATCAATGATCAATACCGAGCCATTTGACTTTATATAGCGACACAGCTGCGTCTGCACCTGCACCGCGCCAACGAGGAATGATTAAACACTTTGCTATAACTGGCACTTAGTTTTATGGGGGGAGTAAGCAATCGGGCCGTTCGCTTTCAACCCTCATTTAAAAGTTTACATCGACAAATATGCCCAGAATATATGGCATGAAATCTCTCAGCATGCTAGTATCGCACCACCGGGGAAAGGAATAAAGTGGATTAAACACCGGCAACAGGCGGTATGTTAACGGCATACAACACTTTCGAACCCTTGCGGTATTGATTGACAGAGGACGTGAACAGGTAGGATAACTTGGAAAATATTCGACCGAATATATAAGAAGGGTCTTGTGGTGACGAATTTGCTAAAATTCCGAAAATGGGGTCTTTGAGTGAAGAATTTGCTAAATGTTTCCCAAAAGAAGATAGTATTAACCCTCTTCATACTAAAAACGCAATAGACAGTGACCTTGGGCATATGTAATCTCTTTTACATCTTTTGCGCTTATTTTGACGAGAAAATTGAGGGTACCACTTTACTCAGGGTAGGGTAAGGGAAGGTGGTTGCGACCTTACAATTTTTAAAAATCGCCATTTTTAAAAATATCTTGAATCTTATAGTAGGCATATATTAGAAACACCATTTCTCTCACTTGTAAGCAAATAAACTGGTAAAATACCGATATTTGGAACGGTTTCGGCGAAAATTGGAATTTTGGCCTATATTTCACTGTACACAAATTATGACGGCATTTTGAGGTCGGTCATGGGTTTATGACGATTAGCAACTTCAGTTACAGAAACTCCAGAAAGTTGTAATGGAGAGAAAGAAATGGTACACTTTAGATTTACTGTTACAGAAACTCAAGAAAGTTGTCATGAGAGAAAGAAATGGTACACTTTAGATTTACTGTGTTGTTTACGCTCTTTTCATTGGGTATAGGGTTAAGTGCGTTTGAATAAAAAATTATGCAGTTTTCATTGTTGCACTTAACCTTATACCCGTTATAAGAGCGTAAACAAAACAGTAAATGTACCACTTCTTTCTCTCCATGAAAAGTTCCTGGAGTTTCTGTAAGCTGAAGTTGCTCGTCGATTTGGAGTTACAAGGAAGGTTGCGCGGAAATGAGAGACAGGTGTGTTGGTTTACGAACATCATGAATGATACTGGTCATTTTTAGGATGAGTCTCACACCAGTAGATACTGGTGTTGGACACAATTGACTATGTGAGATGTTCGGATTATGATTGTCTGTTCATGGAGAGAAAGAAGAAGTACACTTAATATGTACTGTTTTGTTTACGCTCATTTCATGTGTATTGGGTTGCAACAATTGAAACTGCATCATTTTTTTATACAAATGTCAACTGCTTCATCAATATTGGTACTATTGTGACAAATGAGGTGTCAAAATGCGCGGGAGGAAATGCCTGTTCCTTCCCGCTTGTTGAATTTATTCAGGGTCCTAAGAAATAAACACAGGGCGCCTCGAAAAAAGTTGATACTTTCTTTTGTGCAGTGATTATGTATGACATTTGACCTATAATTAATCTAAAATATTATAACTCAGTATAATTAATCAAAAAAAGTGTTTATAATCAATGGTCATATTGTACATACTTGTTATTATTAATATTATTATTACCTATGCATTTTGTAAAATATTGAAGTTATTGTATAATTATATGTATCATTGAATAAAGAATTAATAAAAAATAAATTTAAAAACGCAAACCATGTTACAAAAAAACATGCTCAGTGGGACGAGGTTTAAAGTAATTTTAAATTGTTCTGCTACTATAACCGAATATAATTAATTTTGGATATAGTTGGCCATGATACCCCTACAGTATTGTCCCCTTTCGTGTCAGTTTAGACCATCGCATCTGGTTTTCAGCAGAATCATATTGGTGCGGTTTGTAATACGCTTTATAATTTTTGAGTCGACAGAAAAAAGACCCTCATACTACTTGAGGTGTCGGACTGCACAGTTCAGTAAAATACGGCTGTAATCGACTTCAAATGTATTAGAATGCTCCGGAAATTATAACGATACAATACATTTCCAAAACCAACGTTCCAAAACCACCGTTATGCAATATTGTTGTTAACTGAATATTCTAATACTGGTATGCTTCTCGTCGTTTGGGTGTTTTTCTTTAGGGACGCGCAAGTTGGATGCGAGGAGTGGGTCGCATCTCTCTTTGGACCCTTGTTTCGATAGGCTTTTAGTCAAATTTAGGAATAATGTGGTCGATAGCTCCGCGTATTTTACTTTTACTGCTTTCATTGAATGGTAAAATATCACTCATGCATATAGAGTCGGACATGTGGGAAAACGTTAGCAAACAAGCAATGGGAGAGGCATTATAAGTAGTGTGAGTTTTTCGGGAATCCTTTCTGAATTTAATTTGTTTTTTAAAGGTAGCGCTGAAAATATAGATTATTTAATTAATACCTATAAGTCGTTATTCTAAATTATATATATATAAACTGTCGCTTTCAGTGTTGTTGACTTTTTATTTTTTCTATTTCAAATTAAAATAGTCTGTATGTTAATTTATATATCACAATATAAGTGCAATCGCAACTTCAGACTCACCCTGTATTGAAAATTGGCCGCATTTAGCTCATGTTCAAGTCCATCTAAGGTATTGAAATATCCGACATCCAATACGTAATCACGACCTAGAAAGAGTAGGTTTTGTCTGATTGATATTGATGGGCAAATGGGAAAAATAGATTGGGTCAGATCACAGGATGCCGTGAAAGGTCATCCGATGTTTGGAGCCGAAATATATTAATAACAATTGATATAAACATGATGCAATACTAAGCCATGTCGTCATTTGAGCCGATATCTAAACAACTGCCACTGAAATCGTGTTAAAAATAAACAGATAAGTGATTTACATATAGTTGTATGCATGTCTATTGCATATCGAAATAGTACAGTGAACAAAATTGCAAGTTACATTTTTTGTCAATATTGTGTTTTAAAACACACTGTACCGTTAGTGGTACTTACGATGGTAAAACATTTTGAAATTCCAGTACTTGCCCGTGCATGAATATCGTAAGTACAACTTTCTCGATTTTCTTGGTTATATTATTGATTGAAAATCGGGAACACGCTCCTACGTTCTGTGAATTGAGGTTGGGTTGGAGCTTATTTATGTATGGACACTTCAATATTAAAGTTGAAAAGAAAAGCTGTTGAAAACAAAAACAGGGCAGTATCAAGCTAGATAAATCATAGACATTCTTCGTGACAGAGGCCTTGAAATTAGGCACAGGAGACTGTAGACACGTTTATTGTGATAAATAACAGGCATGGTGGTGTGTTGGTCAATATTTATACTATATTTCCTTATCCATAGGTTAGACACTCACCGCACATTTTTTCTTCTTCAATTCGTGTTAAACTTTGGCCGAAAGAGAAGTCGCTGGCAATACCCTTCTCCATTTGGCTCGAGGCTGGAGAAATATCGTATAACTATATCAACTTAATCGCGTCATCCACACCAGCTGGGGCTGCTTCAGTCCATCTCAATTTACAAGCTTTAAGTAGTTCCATTTTTCAAAACATGCCAAACCTTGATGACAATTTTACAAGAAAAATCCTTCAATGTCCGAATGACTGATCGGTCACTAAAGTTTGACGTCAATAATGGCCGCCAGTGTTTCGTCATTAACGGCAATCTTTCATGTATTTTAATAGCAAACCTCTTTGCAAGACATCTTAATCACGAATTGGAGTTAAGGAGAGCATAACGTCAATTCGTAAACAAAGTTTAACGGTTGAAGTTGTTGGGGTTCTATTTCATCTTGAGTGGAGCACTGGTGAAAATAAAACATGGCCATTTCCTAGACTGACGTAGAGTTAAGGAGAGCATAACGTCAATTCGTAAACAAAGTTTAACGGTTGAAGTTGTTGGGGTTCTATTTCATCTTGACTGGAGCACTGGTGAAAATAAAACATGACCATTTCCTGGACTGACGTAGAAATTAGCGAATTTATGACTAGCCAGCCGTAGCACTTTTCAAATGACCCTAGTAAGTGAATTTCTTTCACATATGCCATTGGCGGTTTAATGTGATTCATGGATAGGGTGAATATCTAATGCCAGTGCCGACTCATAGCGACACCCGTGCGTAACTCATTCATGTAACCTTTTCTAGATGTCACAGCTACATATTCATGTTTTAACTACTGAAGGTACTGAGCCATTATCATTAAGTGTGTCGGCGAGACGCGTGTGCTATTGGTTCTGACACCTAACCAAGTGTAACATTCCATGCAATAACGCTGTTAGTAGATTTTGTCGAGACAGGTGTCACAATGACGCTTATAAACATCATTCTGCAATGTACACGGAATAATGTACACATTGCACGAATTTTGTATACAACTTAAGTTTTAATTTATATGGTGCTATTTTAGTGCTATATAGCTAGTTTAGATCTATGTACGACGTTTTATACAGGTATGCTCCCCTGAATGTTCTTATTCTACTACTTAACCTTGCTGTGTCACGTTTGGTATAGTAAATAATAATAAATTGTGAGTTTCGTGTTTATTGACTGCGCCTACTTCTATTTGTAATCATATATCAATATTGCAATGTCCTTCATGATCTGACTTCCGCACTGTGTGTTATAACACACGGTGTGAAGGGCACTGCAAACGTATGCCAAAATCAATTATCAACGAAATGAGCTTCATTTACTTTGACACTGAACCAAACCTGGTTAGCAAAATAACAATTCACTGTATAAACTCCTCGCACAAATTATGGTACCAAATGCGGCGAAAGTGAGAGAGAGAGAGAGAGATTTGATTCGAAAACGATCCTAACTCTATAATACTCATCTGTCAATGAAATAACACACTACCCAAACGATGAAAGACAAAGAAGACATAGGAACTGTCATTATCATAAATAACACTGTGTTGCTTTAATGGTTAAACCCGATAAACAATTCATATTACATTTCAATTCATTCGAGGTCAGCCGATTCACATAAATAACGATGAGAATTAATAGAATAATACCTACGCACATCCTAACATAATCATAGCAGTTGAAAAATTCAAACTATGGATTTTATTAAAATCGATGATGAATCTCATAATAATACTACACACAGAAAACACTATGTAAAAAATTACACAAATTATGTAAAAAATACACAATCTGTGTAAAAATAGAACTCCATAATACTATGTAAACAGTTGTGTTAAGCTTTTGCATAGGAATTTACACAAGCTTGGGTATATATTACATGTTTTATGTAAACTCTTACATAATAATTATGGAGTTCTATATTTACATAATTTTTTACATAGTGTTTTCTGTGTGTAAAATAAACTACTTTGACAGTGAAAGCATCGTTTTAGAGGACACGTATGTTGTTATAGATGACGTTAAGATGAAAAATGGTGGAACCGTCTACATGGAACGAATTATAAACTACAAAGTAGTAAAGTGTTGTTTTAAAGATGCACAATATTTATTAAAAAATACATGGAACGAGATCGGAGGCTGAAAAACTAATCGCAGAGTAGATACATCGAATCAATAAGTAATCAAATCTGGCCTTCAATGCGTTTGTGTTTCAAAAAATCTCTTTGCTGGCAGTATGCCTACACTCATTTCAATATCTTTTCAATTATTCAATTACATTAGTGTAGATAAAAGAGCCTCCAACAATGAGCCAAATAAAACTTCTTTTTTCTATTTCCTTTATCTAGAAATGATAGTTGTCTCAGAATGATATATACCGGTTTCAAAAATATATAAAAATATATAAAACAAATAGTGTTTCAAATTTAAACACCAGCGATATGATAGTGGAAATATTTCCTACGTATTCCGTTAATTTTATTGAGATATATCTTTTTGTTCCGCTGTGGCAAGACATAATCAAAAATCGATGAGAAACGTATTTTCATATTTTGGCTCACATAATTCATCTTTTCAGCTTTCTCTCTAGCACTACCAGCATTTCAAACAATGTACCCCCCCCCCCCCCGCATTCTGAGACACCCTGTATTCGTTGGGTTGTTTCTTAAGCAATATCTTGTAATGAGTGACGAGATGTTCTGCAAAGTGCATCATAATTACGTGTTATCAGACTAGTTGTGGTTTGATACAAGCACGTTTTCATCCTATTTAAATTGACTCTCCCCAGTTGAGACATAAGGTAGCTGAGACATAATGTTACCTATTATAAGCAGGTCTAATATATGACATTACATACACCAAGTAAACAGTATAATATTTCTATGCCATGTACCAGCGTAAATATAAATATTTTCAATATAAACATCCAAAGCTAAATGTTATCGCACAGTGTTCACTCACACAATGTAATAGAACCCCCGACTTGTTTTCCTTTAGACTAATTATAGAATCCTGCCCGCTCGTTTATGGTATTAACGACGCAATTTACCTTGTAAGTTTATTGCTTAGAGATAATATTAACAGTGGAGTGTTTTCATCAATAACATGTTAATACGCATACCCTTGTCTGAGTTTGGTAATTGCATGTCTCCTCTGCTCTTATCTTTCTTAGTTTATTCCTGACTTTTTTTCCAGCCCAAGGCACTACTTTTCAGTTTTCGTATTGAATATAAAAGCTTTTTACCGTTTATTATTATACATTTTCATCACGACGCACTCATTCGACCAAAATGTCATACATATTTGTTCAAAAATTCATCGAAACACCCAATTTTTCTTTTAGCTAAAAATTATATAAAACTATATTAACATCACAACCATCTAGATTACATTTGATAGCACTCATTGTAAAATTAAGGAGAGGTTGCAAATACCCCGTAGAGTAGTGCCACCTACCCGTCACGAAAAATAACTAGCGTAAACAACACAATGCCATACCAAATGGTTTATTAATGTCAGTGAAGTTGTCCTACTTATATGCATTATTTATTGCGTTTCATTTCTTCCGTGAGAAACCATAAATGTTGCACGATCGCTATCGATGTCCTAATTGCTTTTGGCACATTGATGGCCAATTTCATAACTAAATCATAGCTAAGTTATATTTCCAGCGGCATCATGATATATGTCAGACGATGGTCACTGGGTATTCCCTGGGTGTACCATTACTACCACCTGTACGTGAATCTAGACACAAAACACAGTTTTACTGAACATTGATTGTATGCACAAACAACTGTAAACACATATAATACACAATATATACTTAACATGTTTTACATGGATGTCCGGGTTTTGGGAAATGCACATTATTTGGTCACAACAAATGGTCAATAGTTTATCCTATTGTGTTTCACTGATAACCGAGATTTATAAACACATTACTTCACATTTTTTGCTACGCTGATGATCGGTATTTCGAAAATGTAGGTTGTCCAAAAGAGATTAGTCCAAATGTCATTATTTTTATCCATCATGACAATCAATGATATTATGTTTTTTGTATTAATCAAATTTGCTATACCTTAACTTTTCATTAGAGTTTTATATTATAAAAATCGGACTTATCGCACCGAATATACACTCTATTAGATATGTTCATTTTATGATAATATACTTGACACACTTTTTAGTGGAATATTGAAAGATACTTTTCATTACGTTAATGATCATTGTTCTCAGATAGATTTGACAACCAAGCAACTTTTAAAAGATACTTTAAAACTAACGTTTACATTTAATGATGGATGTTGGATAGCCGCCTCTTTCTATTTACTTGGCATTTACCTATTCGTTATCCGCATTCAAGGTCAGATACGCAAGTCGTAGCTAATGAGTATTGATTAATGTCTCAAGTTTGTTGGGTAGGAAATGTTGTAGTTTTACTGGATTTCTCAATAATTGCCTATTTACTAATAGAAAAGGTACCGTTACCATCATCGGCACACTCATTGGTATTGTGCGTACAGTTTGGGTGCATCGTCAAACATTTGGGATGGGACTTGCTGATTGTCATGCTGCCGTACAAACAGTTTTGCATGTTTCCATCAACATGCTGTGGCATAGCAAGGCTGGGTTTTGTTTGCATCTTTTGTTCGTCTTTCTTTTTTTCCCCTTTTTTTGGGGGGGTGGGGGAGGGACAAGAAAATAAAATCGACCCGACAAGGCTTTAATTGATAAGGAGAGGTGGGAAGTTGCATACTCAGGATTTGGAAGTCAGGGAACCGACAATTGCAAAATTGCCGACATGTATGATTTCCTTTAAGAATATTATTAGTTGATAACTTTTCATTCACTAGGCGAAACCTAAAATCACCATTTTGACTATAGAAAAAAAAATCAAATAGCAAAATAGCTTTCTTCCACAAAGAATATCGATTCACGATCTAAGCGATGGTGAAATCTGCATTGTTTACCTAATTTAAGCATCCATTACCGTGCGTGTCTCTACATATCGACTTTTTTTTAACCTCGACTGTATTTGAACGCTTTCTACTGACATTCAAGATATTTGCTAACTGTAGCTCAGGTGAATTCCAACCATTTGTAAATCGCGATGGATTGCATTTATCAATGTTGTGATCCCAATTTGGGGTTTTTTTTAAACTGAAACCACTCATAATTCCAAAATAAGTGTGTAAAAATCTATGCACTTGCCAATATCAAAAGGGCTGCACTAGTTATTTCAGAATGTTAACAAATTATATCTTTTGAGGTGGAAATCCCTTGCATTTTCTTTAGACAAATGAAATAGATTTGTCTGGTTACATTGATCTTGCGAGCAAAACAATGGCAAACACTTAAATCTCGTCATCAAATAATTAATGGATCAATATTATTTTGTTCTTCGTTAACAACCACATCATCACCTTGCAACGAATGCTTTTGTTTTCAGTTTACACTGCATTCCATCTATTTCATATCGCAATGGAATGCTTGACATTGCTCATCTTCACAATTAAAGGTCTTAACTGTTCCCACTTCATTTTGCCCTATTAAACCGACACGGCATTCCGCATATGTATGTGACTTGACTTGACTTATGGCGGGTGATATTCCCGAACCACGATGCTTCTCCAAATCTTTCTTTCCAACATAGCTGTCTTGATTTCTTCTACCTGCAATCCTGTGTCACGCTTTAGTAAGTCAATGTAGGTTAGTGCTTATCTACCACGCTTTCTTATTCCACGTTTTGGTACCCACTAAGCTTTCTGGATAGTGTTTTATGTATGTATGTTTTATACATGTACAGTTAAGCCCACAATTATTCATACCCTTTGAAAAATATGAGTTTGTTGCGTTTTTCTCATATCTATACCAGCTGTAGTGGTCGAACTTTCGCTTTACACTAAAGACAATTAGTTTGCAAGTACAAATCAATATATTTGGGCTCAACATTTTTTGCATAACAATAGAATTGAACAAGAATTGTGTTTTTATGCTTGTCCAAAATTATTCATACCCCATACCAAGTCTCAGGATTGAGGCCATTTTTTGTGATAATAAACATGTTTTTGACATTTTAAACATTCTTTATAGTGTGTGATAGGCCTTTATATTGTTATCTAATTTTTCAAAGATATATGGATGCGTTAGAAATGTGTCCTATTGAATGTACAGTGAAGGATGTTATAGGACAACACTCTAGCTCGAATCAGCATGGCGAAGAAGATCACATAACTCAGTGATGGCCAAAAAACTTAGTGAGGACCTTTTTTGTGTATATTGTGAATGCTCTCAAAGAGGGGAAAGGCTACAGAGCTATTTCGAAACAATTCCAAGTGCCAGAATTCAACATACAGAGCATAATTAGGAAGAACAAGAAGTTCAACTCAGTAAAAAACATTAAAGGACGCAGTCGGAAGCCAACGGTGTCCTCTTGTTTGGCAGGAAAGGTATTGCGAAAGACCAACAACGATCCACAGATCACCATCAATGCTCTCCTGAACAACCTTGGCAATTCTTGGACCAACATATCATAGCAGACACTCCAGCAGACATTGCAAATGAGAGGTCTCCATGAAGGCCGACCAAGAATGACTCTACTCCTGAAAAGAGACACAGAGAAACCCATCTTGCATCTTAGCCAACCCCAACACTGAGGACCAAAAGCTTGGATATTTGTCCAGAAGTGCTCTTGCAAATGCTAGACGAGTTTCTTTTTGTCTCTTTTCAGGAGTAGAGTCTTTCTTGGTCGAAGTCCATGGAGAACTCTCGTGTGCAATGTCTGCTGGAGTGTCTGCCCTAATGTCTTGGTCCAAGACTTACCAAGGTTGTTCAGGAGAGCATTGACGATGATCTGTGGATTGTTGTTGGCCTTTCACCATATTTTTCTTGTCGAACAAGGGGACACCGTTGGCTTCCGACCATGCCCTTCAAGGTTTTTAACTGAGTTGAAAGTCTTGTTCTTCCTAATTATCCTTTGTATGGTGGAATATGGCACTTGGAATTGCTTCGAAATAGCTTCGCAGCCTTTCCCCTATTTGTGAGCATTTATGGCACAATATGCACACACAAATGTCCTCACTGAGTTCTTTGGACTTCTTCGCCATGCTGACAAAGAGCTAGAATGTTGTCCTATAATATCCCTCACTGTACATTCAATAGGACACATTTATAATGCATCCACATTGTATGCACACATCATGGAATAATTGCATAACAATATAAAAGCCTATCACACAATATAAAAACCGTTTGGAATGTCAACAACGTGTGCATTATCACAAAAAATGGCCTCAATCCTGAGACTTGGTATGGGGTATGAATAATTTTGGACAGGCATAAAAACACAATTCTTGTTCAATTCTATCGTTATGCAAAAAATGTTGAGCCCAAATATATTGATTTGTACTTGCAAACTAACTGTCTTTTGTGTAAAGCGAAAGTTCCACCACTCCAGCTGGTATAGATATGAGAAAAATGCAAAAAACTCATATTTTTCAAAGGGTATGAATAATTGTGGGCTTAACTGTATGTGCTAGTAATGTAATATTGTATACATTATCGTTATGTGATTAGTATTGACATCAAACTGCCTAAACTCAAATTTATCCTCCAGCATATTAACTCCAAGGCTCATGGTCTCACGCAATACTTGTGCTGCAATAATTCATGTTATAATTATTCCGATTAGTTTACCTTCTAAATGTATGTCAATTGTGTTTGATAATACATGAAAAGAATCTTAGCAACCCGTCATATCCAGCTGAAATAACCGTTCCTTTGTTTACAATAGTGACAAAAACAATATAATTTCAAAGAGTTATCTGATTCTCTCACACTAAATTCGGGACATCCCTGACAAAAGATTATGATTAACAAACAGTGTTGTACATTATTAAAAACCGGTCAAAAGGCTAAGTGTAGGTTTTTGCTGCTGACATAAACCTTTTGGGGTTTAAAGTCACTACAAACTCACACAGACGGTTATTTGATCCTGTCTTTTATGTCCCTAACCATGTCTCACTAGAATCGACTCTGACGTCAAAACACTTGACACAGCATTCAACTCAGGTTTCAACTTGTCACTTTATTGTACGCTGCTTTAGTAAAATCCACATATTGGTATGCAGTTTCATCTGTCATATGACGCTGATAACCAAATGGTTCATTTTTTCCTTAGGAGAAGAAGTAAAAATGAGAGTTGTACAGCCATATGATCAGCGATGATCGTTCCACATGTATATCGTTGTCCTTTTTCATGTGTTTGCTTTTATAATTTCATTGATATTTCTAATATGTCGTTCATGTTTCTCTCATTTTTATTTCTCTGCAGCAGATAACATTCCTGTAATATCTTCTGTATGTAACCAAATAAATTACCACATCTTAGTAGACTAATGGCAACTAAGGAATGAAATAAAACGGGAAGATAATATGTTGTTTTAAATTTGTGGTATGTCAAAGAAAAATATATGGTATATCCGCCTTTCAAAGCGTTATACTTTATTTAGGCTTTATCTTATTTATACATCTCAATCTTTACGCAGGTTGTCAACTTCTACAACCAATTACACTTTGTGTACCAGTACCATAGGCGTAATAAAAACACTCAAACAGCCACAAGGCGAAAATCAGGATAATAACGGTTCTTTTTTCAATATAACTTAATTAAATTCTATAGATATCCAACCTCATAACTGCCAGCAATTAAGCTGACATGTTAAGTAAAACGTCAAAGGAAAAAATACAGCATCCCTATTACGAAACTTGTTACGTATTAAAAAGGGCAATCGCTAAAATCAACCAAGCTAGTCTGATGTGAAGCACAGCCCAGATGGTGCCATTTACAGACACTTATCAGAGATTAAGAGGAAACCTGTCATTTATATATGCACGGTATTGTAGTTTTCTATCCCGTAATTGCCGAATCTCAGAATCTTCGTTTGAATTCAGTCAATATGGTCAAGCAAAATGGTTCAGGACAGCTGCATACAATGGATAGAGCTTCATTGTATACGTGGCCACTATGCCGGTTACGTTGTGTACAAGTCTTTCACATTTCTATTCACATAGATCGCTCATTTGTAACAAGGGAGCGATTCTGCGAGTTATTGTTTTCAGATGTGATATTGTTTTGTATGCTTTGTGATCTCTTATTCTTTGAACAACTGGATAAAGTATCAAATAAGTTTTCTGTAATAACCATATGGTGCGTTTTATTTTGTCAAAGACATGAAACAAGCGCGCGCGGAACCTAGTGTACACTATTTTCGAACATCAACGTATTGTTCCAGCGTGATTCAAAAATAACGTGTGGTTATCGCCAGATGTATTGTGGCTGTTTTATGTCGGTGGTATAAACGAGATTTGATCTATTGTATTGAAATGGTGGTTTCTTCATAATTTCCAAAGGTACCAAGGTCCTATAATAATTATTTAACTAGTAATTACATATTAAATTTGGCGTATGAAATAGAAAACGGAAAGTTTCTAATACCAACATACACACAACACATCCCTATGTAATACCACTTACATAATGTCTTGAGATTTACCATTTTCGATTTTTAGCAATATATCATTATTGGGGAATCTGAGTAATATAACAATTGTACTTTGCACAGTATTGTCTTATATTATGTGCATAATTATATTATGTGCATAATTATATTATGTGGATGGCCTGATGTTATACATTTACAGGTGCCTTTCCAATTATACAATGTAATTTAAATGATTTTTTTAAAAATGAACCTAGTACGAGGGGCATTCAATAAATACCCGCAACCATTGTTGTTCTCCACACCTGAGTGATTCTGTGAAATCTAAGTGGATACATTATAAAGTATGAACCTTAATCTAACATTTAACACAATCTGGATTTACTGACTATTCATAATTACGTAGTAGCATTAGCATAAAATAACCCATATTTGGACAGTGAAAAACATGCCACTTTGGCAGGAATTTTGAATTAGCTTGATGGCACGTGTATTGAAATGAGCAGAACTTTGTTCCGGATAAGTGTGCAAGTCTAACATTTTGCATCGGGAAACCAGAGACCATGTTCATCGAGGTCCTAAATGGAGAGGTTCTGTCAAAGACAAGTTTTGAAAATACACTGCATCTTATCTTGGTCAACATTAGGCTTGATTTTACGCATGTGCCATTATGTAATCCCACAAACAATATTGTTCATTCATGCATAGCGAGGAAAGATAAAGACCCATACTTCATATTACCCTAATTCTAGTTGGCATATGTCGCGCATGAGTGGAGAAAAACAATGGTTGCGGGTATTTATTGAACGCCCCTCGTATTTGCCTCTTAAAGCACCATAGGTGGGTTATTGAAGTCCCTTCTAAAAAATCTGTATACATTGATTATCCCGTAATCACAATTCCAACTTTGAACGACTTTGGTTAATGTATTTGTTTCCATTGATTTCATTGTTTGAAGCACGATTTTACCGTAAGCAATGACATGCTTACCCTATAGTTTGTGTTAAATAATTGGTTCAGTGGTTCACATACCAATTTAACAGACATACCATGACCCATTTATGTACGCTTTTCAATTCTGTTTGCTAATCGCATTGGTACTATCGAGAAAATATGTCATTATACAGGGTGATTCGAACAACAGTGGAGGGGTTGAGTGACCTTTGGTTTCGGATCGATTTTCAACATGATTGCGGATTGATCGTGAATACTTCCAACTAAGGGTGTCAAATTGTCTTCCTCTGTAACTGGCAAAATGTATACATCTGTTTACATTATTAACTCAACGAAACATTTTACAATATATAGACCTTGTAAAAATATTATATGAGTTATATACATCGTCTCATAACGATTATGTTATAATAAGCGCATATCAATCTTTAAAGCACTTTGCATATTTCATAAATCATACAGAAATATGCATGCAATCCTTTAAAAAATGAAGCCTCCGCGGACACGAACCAATCGAGGCTGTAAGTCTTGAATAGATTGGCACTGTACAGACATTCAGAAATACACGAGTATGAATGCCTTAAAGAAAACATGGTCTTTGGAAATTGTGCAATGTTTGTTCATATGTGCTTTAAGGAAGTCCCGGATTTGGGAAGTGCACATTGTATTTTTCATACAAACAAAAAAAACCACTGCAAGCATAATCTGGAAACTCGATATGATGTATGTGATGCTTCAAACATGTAATGCTTATTAATCCATTCACAGTTATGGATAATAGAGTACGTTCTGGTGCAAAGCAATGAAGGAAATTGCTCTAGTAAACCTTCTGAAATGTACGATTGTTTTAGAATGTTTAACCTTAATGCAACCACGACCTATTTCTTGGAGCCTTTTTGTTGTATTTGATTATTGCGTTCATTAATATCACGTTGGTGGATATCTGAATATTAACTCTTTGGGATTTTTTCAGGACAACTAGTGTTTTATCTCTAACAAGAGATTATATTGTGTGAGGCTAACTTTTCGTTGAGACTATACAGGGTGTCCCAAATTTGGTGTAACATTTGTATACATATTAAAAGACTAAACGCTTAGCTTTCAATCGTGCCGTTGATCTCATCTGATTTGGTTTTGTCAATCCTGAGATATGATCAATAACCTGAAGATACCTAAATGTGATGTTGTGCTATTTTTAAAGAAAGAATGCTTTATCAGCATCAAACCAATACTAACTTGTTCTACTAATGGGCATCGATCCGTCTTGAAACATTGGAAGGCTGGAGGCATTCGGTCTAAATGTGTTAAATATTCAGTTCTGTTTGGCTACACAGACATTCATTCTATATATTGTTTAAACCTATTCTATCGTAATACAAAATAATTATGATTGCATAACAAAGAACACTCGAACAGGTGGAAGATTTGTATCTCCGGAGTAAACCTTTCTATTCAATGCAGACTGTAAAGTGGCACAACGTCGATTTTATGTAGCTTTAGTTAATGTTTTTCTCGGGATTGACAAAACCAAATGAGATAAAATAAACGGCATCTGAAAGCCAAACGTTTCGTCTATCAATGTGTTTTAAAAAAATCCACCAAATGTTAGAACTTAGGTCAATAAGTTGGGTAAACACATGCACAGCTTTTTGGGGACACCCTGTATTTCCCAATATATTCTAAACCCACATCACATACTCCGATATTCTTTAACACTTTTTTCCAGGAAAACAATATATAGAGATATCAATCAATGTTAATTTAAAAATTACACTAAAAAAAAAAAATGTTTTCCTGATATTAAAATCGTTTTAATAAAATGTATCGAGGAATAAGGTCAGTAGCGTAGCGAGTGGGGGGGGGGGGGGGGCAGTACGTGGAAAATTGGCAAAATGGGGACGAAAAAGGCGGAAAATCATGTTAAATCAGCCGTTTTTTGACCTGGTTTCTTTGAAATAGGGACCGTTATGGGGATCTATGGGGATCTTGCCCCCTCGGAGTGGCTGGGCTGGCTACGCGGCTGAGGGAGATAGAAGCCAAATCTAAGCGGTGCGTCAAATAGAACTATATGTGATGCTACAGACGACTTGCTGTGACTTTCTTTCTGACAAGGCTTGTAGAATATTAGACCTCGACATCATTTCGCGTCAGCAATAAATTTTCTCCTCGTCGCCAACATCCTCATTTATCAAATATCCCGACAAACAATCCTGTAGGCAGACTGAATTGTACCGGTAATTGGATCCTTAAAATCCTCTCAGTATTGATTGATTGGATGACATAGTTCCTGTGCAATGATGTCAAATCATATACTGTGTTCGTATGAAATCAGTATATTTGAAAAATTAATTTCAAATAGATTGAATAGGCTATTGCCCTATCAACCATTTCCAAGCCCTATCAACCATTTCCAAGACATATCAACCATTTCCAAGCACTAGCAACCATTTCCAAGCCCTATCAATCATTTCCAAGCCCTATCAATCACTTCCAAGCCCTATCAATCACTTCCAAGCCCTATCAATCATTCCAAGCCCTATCAATCATTTGGAAGGACAGAGGAATCACAAAAGCCTCAAAAGTGCGCATTATGAAGAAACTAATTTCTCCGGTTGCAACATATGAAGCTTGATCAGTCGGAATAGCGGATTCAAGCAAAATATCAACTTTTGAATGTGGTGTTGGCCCAAGATGTTAGGAATATCATGGAAATAGCATATAACCAATGAATTTGTCAGAAGTCAGCTTGTGGACCAAACTTTTCTGTATATAAAAAAGACAATGCGCAACAAACTGCAATAATTGGACATATTGCTAGACGAGAGTGACAATCTAGAAAAGGTGATAATTCAAGGAATTCGCATTCGTAAAAGTGACAGAACAAAGCTCCGTTGGACTATGATGGCTGGTCAATCTCGTTTCTCTGCACATCGGATGTCACAAAATAAACAACGGTGGCGCTCTATCATCAATAGGGTCATAAAGAATCAGCCATAATGTATAGAACGACGACGACGAACAGACCCAAGTTTTTACGGTATATCATGCGCTCAATAAAATGGTTTAAGAATAAAGACTAGGCTGTCAATTTCAACACTATATTACAAAGGTTACTGATAGCAAACTTTGGTCGAGAAGATAGCCTATAGTCTCCATATAAATGTTTTTACCTCATTAAATTCGTTTTGTACATTTTCTTCCTCGCAATGACCCTCCAAAATTCCATACTTTTGCAACATTAAAAACAAAACAATAACTACCATAGCATGCGCAATGGAAGAATCTTTGTTAACACATTCAAGAAATGATGACGCAAAAAGGTGTCGTATTATCTTAAACACTAAGCACAATCTTTAAAAATAACATCAGTTAAATAATGATAAATATAGGCATTCATTCAACTCAACTCATCCATATGAAACAGGTCCTTCGGTTGTCGATCTAGAGTCTGGTGAAACAACCTTTTCATTAGGTGACATTTACAAATGCCACAAAACAAAGTCAACCGAATAACGTGTACAGCGTAACCCCTTGACGTTTGTCATTAGATAAGTATATTTTAAATTATAAGAATTTGATCAGGCCCAAACACCCAGGGTCCTCTCGCCAAAGTGCTCCACGAGCCGCCTAATTGAATTTATCTCTCGCTAGGCTACCGGACTATTCTTTCCGGTAACTTAATGAGATATATCACAATAGTGTGGAGTTCGGCTAGAAAACCCTACATGTGAATAAGAAACAATTTCAATCATTGTGATGTCCGTACTCGTATATCATTATTATAATATGGACATTTCAATATCGTATTTTTGTGTTGATGGAAAATGTTGAAAAATAAAAATAAATCAAATAATTATCAGTGGGCAGACGGTTTCTTTTAGATTCATGTCGGTGTCATTATGTATTTAACAATAAATAAACTTTACAATTGACACAATCTGTAGTGAGTATTCGAATTTCATAAACAGAATTTCAGAGTAATTGTCCACGCCATACATTCGATCCTTTTAACAATAATCCATTTTTCACAAAACCACTATAGAAAAGTTAATAATATACTACATAGCCCCGGGTGTAATAACACGCGTTATTTCTTAACATATCAGGTAGTTACGTCACAGTACCTATAAGACATTGTGATTTGAGTTCATTGGTTTATACATACACGGGTGAGCAATAACAGTCCGCTCCAAGCTATGTCTGTACTGTCTATATACGTACATGAGTTTATAGATGGGAAACAATGAATTTTATCCTCGAATACATTCAGTAAAACATATAATTGGTTTCCAGTGGTTACGGAAATGTGTCCAGGTAAAAGATCGCTCATCGTCGACGTTTGTCAATATTATTTTGACGATTGTATCGCTTTGCAATATTGCAAATATCATACATAAGAGGAAATCTCCATAATGTAATTTATGCAAAGATTTCATTCAACATTTACGCAATGTTTTCCATCAGTGGCGTAGCTAGGTTTTTCCATATTGGGTGAGCAAGAAATGAAAGTTAACCAACAAGATTGTTCGAACAAAATAACACAGCGCGCGAAGATTTTAGACTTTACATTTATTTTGTTAAAGGTATACTGTGGATCTAAACATGCTTGTACCCAAAAATATTGCACTTTCGGGACACATGCGCAAGTAGTGCGCGAACAATTTTCAGCTGTGTACTTTTGACCATAATTCCATGATTCCTCTTGTCAAATGAACCGACAGTGCCAATCTCAACCGACACGACAGTCAATATCGGGGGTGGGGGGGGGGGGGGGGGGCAATCGCCCCCTTTTCCACACACGATTACATCGTATCGTGAGACCAATATGTTGAAAGTTATAATGATCACAATATTGTAAAATTATAATATTGTTTTCTTCTTTTTGCGATCTCTACTTAAATTTCTTGAAAAGGCGTTTGTAACCGTTTGTATCTCACGTATTCATACATATGAAGAAGAAGAAAACATTTGTAGTATACATGTATAATTGTAAGCATACATTATAATTTATAAAACATTGTTTGTACCTGATTTTGCATGTTAATTACTACATTGTAAATGGATTACCATGTATAATCGAATCAAGATTTGCATTGGTTGGGTAAGCAATACACAACAACATTTTCAGAATTTTACTTTGACTCCCGAATGGTGAATGACTTTTTTTCAATTTAAAGTTCTCTACGTTTCGAGGATGTCGTTAACTATTCTAAATTTATAATGCATTGCCAAAATGTATTATATATCAGTGAAATTAAATATGACGATAAGCGAGTTAAACAACTTCTGTCGCCCATACGTAATTGACCTACACGGATAATAGATTTTTTTGTGTGAAATATGTTAAGGTTCTCAAGCTTTTTCATATAAAACTCGTATTAAGGGGATTATTATACTGATTAATATTTTATTAAGCCGGATTTTACTTGGAATGATTTGAACTTGGATCTTGCGGTTCAGTCTTGGGATTTATTCTGAGCTGCACTGATGAGTTCTAACAAGAACGAAACAGTCGTATTGTATGCAGCTTGAGATATAGTTATTTAATTATTTAGTTATTTAATTATTTAGTTATTTAGTTATTTAGTTATTTTGTTATTTAGTTATTTAGTTATTTAGTTATTTAGTTATTTAGTTTTTTAGATTTTTAGTTTTTTAGTTTTTTAGTTTTTTAGTTTTTTAATTATTTAGTTATTTAGTTATTTTGTTATTTAGTTATTTAGTTATTTAGTTATTTAGTTATTTAGTTATTTAGTTATTTAGTTATTTAGTTATTTAAATATATAGTTATTTAGTTTTTAGGTTATTTAGTTATTTTGTTATTAATCCATTATCTCTTTTTGTTCCGCTGTGGCGAGACATAATCGAAAATCAATGAAAAAAGTGTTTTCATATTTTGGCTCACATGGTTCATTCTTACAACTATTCTCTCTAGCACTACCGGCATGTCAAACAATGAACCCCACACCTCAGAAGTTATTTTCAAAACTCTCACCAAAGAAAAGAAGGTTAAAACCACTCAAGCTAAACAAATCCTGCCATATTCAATCAAAACTTTGTTTTCTACGCACACAACAATCGATTATTCTCAAAAAGTTAATTAAAATAAGAAGGGGGTACAATGATAATGCGAATAACATTTCAGAAATAATGCAGCGCCGTATTCTCGTACTAAACACGCTTTAACCTTAAAAACGTGTCTACCTAAACGCGTGTCTAACTTAAACGCGAGTTTATCTTTTAAACAACGTGATTAACAAAACACAGTTTTGAACTCCGTGAATCTCGTCCCCAGAGTGGTCGTGCGTTACTGTATACAGATATTTATTTTTGTTCTGGCCTAATGGATTACAATAGATATCGACCGAATACCTCAAAAGCACGTGTATTTCTAATACTACACGATCTGAACGTCAGCTTGCAGCAGGCACGGTTGAGTGATTATTTAAGGCTTACAGTTGATGTATGAGTTTAGTTAAACGCGCTTAATAAACTACCCATTTTTAAAGTTAGACACTTTTTAGTGAGTCAAACGCGTATTTAAGTTAAACACATTTTGGATAATTACGTTTAGTTAAACGATGTGTCTAAAGTCAAAGTTAGACGCGTGTTTAGCTTAAAACCGTGTTTAATTACGTACGAGAATACGGGCCATAATGTTTAAAATGGTAAGCGACTTTATATATTTTTGTAATGGATCATTTCGACAAAAAATTGAAATCTTCTATCGTTACAAAAAAGTATGTATTTTCTATCAGAAATGTCCGATTTTCAAAATATAAAATTTCTTAGAAAGCTGGGCGTTTGCGCAAGATATATATTAAAACGGTTTGGACAATATCAATAAAATAAGTTAAAAGTTTAACGGGTTCGCCGTCGGACACGTTTTACGACGGCGAACCCGTTAAACTTTTAACTTATATTATGAATACCCGTCGTAAAAGCCTATCTCACAATATCAATAAATTTCATACCGGCAAAGATCGTATTACCTCGGTATAGATCATTCTGAGACACCCTGTATAATATTTACCAATGCAGCAATATGTGTAATATTATAAAATGTAAATCACACTTCATACTGTCAATCATATTGACACCTCTGTCTACAAATTGCAATTCAACAAACACAATAAACATGTTGTAAATTTGTTTAAATATGTTACTTTTATTTAATGATAAGTTAGGGTGGAAGATGGTGGAACTGTACATACGGAGTGATATTGCATGCTGGATAAGCAATCGTAAAGTAAATACATTAAATCAAAAAGTAATCAGAATTTCCGTTCAATACGTTTGTGTTTCATTTATCTTCTATCTGAGAGAATACCTATGGTAATTTGAATACGTCGTTGTCTTACGAATGACTCAATTTAATTATCATGCATACATCGGGAGGGGGGGGGGGGGGGGGTGGGGGTGGGGAGGGGTGATCTTCCCCGTTCCTGTACATTCTATTCAAGCATGGGTAATTGTTGTATCGCAGCATTAACTTATTGCACACTTGGCTTCGTACCCACAGAGAGTGAACCCCATTATATTTTCGAAAACAATATATTGTAATATACGACGAGCTGTTTTGAGTTAAATCATAATCGCTAGCTGTCGGAACATCTCTGAATATAGGCTACAAGACCGGTTTGATCATATTTAATCATCGCCATCGCCACCAACAATATCGCCACCCATTTGCCTTGTGAGATTGTGAGATTTTATATGAGGCAGTTGAGATTTAATACTTTTATCATGGAATATCGAGACGATAGCCGGTTTAAGCTACACCCCGCGGCTTTCGAATTCACCAAAGAAACAGTTTGATATTTTCATGCCATTTGTACTATTAGTAAATATAACTTTGATTCAATCAAAACATCCAAAGCCATAAAGTATATAGCTCAGGGTTTACTCAAATGTGATAATACAACGCGACTTATTTTCTGTGAGATTATTATATAACTCTCCGCCATCATTATAGTAAACCATTCGATTTACATTCGAGGTCCAAAGATAAGAATATACATTGTACATATATACGATGATATTTGTATCAATAACGTAAATAAATATACCTCTGTCTGAATCCGGAAATTGCGTGTCTCATTCCCTCAAATATCGCCCCGAATTGGTTTCTTTTTTATCTCTGGTGCATACTCATTAACGGGGTTCTTAACCACCTGAGAACTACCGGCCGATTGGTTAAAAGATAGATACATCATTTATTGCACAAATGAGAGACATTGTTAGAATAATTGTATCCCTGATAAAGATGGGAGTGAAACATTTTACAAGCTGCATTTGAATTGGCTATTCATATGAGTACATTTTGTAATAAACCAATCAGAACCACTGTAAGATAGACAGGTAGACCCCAGGGGTTAACTGCACATTTTCACACATGTTTAAATCTTGGGTAGTGTCACTTACACAACAGAAAATCATCTATCAGTGTCACCCAACTTCTAATACTAACATTAATATCTGTGGTTTGCCTACTTGTATGAAATATTTATTGCAATATATTTCTCTCTGATAAACCATGAACACTGCATAATTTATTACTGTTTTAGTTGCCATTGGCACATTACTTTGCACATTTATGACTAAATCATAAGTAAGTTCTATTTCAAGTGTCGCCATGTTATGTGTCGGGAAATGCACACTAAAGATATACTTGTTGAAACCGAATCCTCCTTTACATTTTGAATCTATTCACAAAACTGTTTAATTAAGATATGCTACCATGTTGAGAATACACTTGCTTAAACAGTCTTTCGCGGAAGCCCTGGGTTTGGGAAATGCACATTAACTATTCATACTTATGGGCCACGGAAGTAAGAGAGATAAAAGGGCTGCTATTCAAATGTTCATCCTATTGTGCTTCATGGAGGAAATTGGTATGGAAATGTACAATTTTTGCAAACACTTTGTGCTTGGCGGATGTCCATGATTTCGAAAATGGCTATTATAACATCACCGTATGGCTCATAAATTAAAGCGACTTACACGTAACACTTACACGATAGTCAAAGTAAAACTTTGCATGGCCATACGTACAAGCAACCATACAAATCTAACTGAGACCAATGCAAATATGGAAGTCCAAAGCACCGTTGGACTGACGGCATTAACGAAGCAACTGGTCCATCTATTATCTCTGCACATCGCATGTCACAAAATAGACAACGGTGGCGCTCCATCCTCAATAGGGTCACATAGAATCAGCTATGATCCATAGAACGACGACGGCAAATGCAAATATGTCTATATAATTATCGAAATATTTCGTAAAGCGGTCGCCCGTGGTTTCCGCGGTTCTCGGCTTCCATAGTTAATGGTGTTCGGTGTCCGGCGTATAACGCGTCATTCGTTATCCGCTGCGATTCAGCTTAGTAGTAACAAGCCTAAAAAGCCCGTAGAAAGTCCAGTATTTGTGCATATCTTGGCAAATCTCTATGTATTGTGCTTGTCTAAGTTGGACCAAACCACAACCTCCCACCGAGTTTGATTGCCGTGCAAGTCGACACGTCCAAGAAAAAGCTCGGCTAATTTATTTATTTTAATCTGTCTTTCGTCTGTATTCATAATGATGTTTTCTTGTTGTATTAGGTCTCAGTGTATGAGGACTAAATGTTCCGGCGACGAACAAACCCTGTTCATGGACTCTACCGACCCATTTTCTCTTTTTCGAATTAGAGATTTGGTGTTTTTTACACCTTGAAAGCATTTTGAAATGTATAAAAAAAATCAAACTTTTGTTCACTTACAATCAACACTATGACTACGTGATAGTTTAGATATAGAAAATAACTGTCATGTTTTGAAGAAATAAATATCTAAGATCAAAGAAAGGGCGAATCTCACCTTAAGTCCCCATTTTCGAAAATTGTTGAAAATGAACAACAATTTCGACGAACGTTTTACAGTCGCCTTACTGTACATTTTAGATTTTGTTATATGAGCTATGTGAATAAAATGGAATATCAGCACCTCGTCAGTACTTCATTGGTTAATAGATAATATTAATGTGTAGATATCATGAGCTGAAATATTATGTATACGCACTACACGATAAAACGTACTAAAATACATCAGCCTATTTTTTGTTGTAGAAATCAGACCATGAAGCTGTGTTTCACTTACAATCAACACTAGGACTATGTGATATTTTTGATTTAGTAAAAAGTCGCTTTAATGTTTAAAGAGGTATCGATCTAAGATCAAAGTAATGTCGAATCTTATACGGTGTACCCAATTTCAGAGTCCATTATCGCGCGTGCCTCTACATATCGATTTGTTTCACCTCAGTTTTATTTGAAACGCTTCGTGCGCCATTCCAGATATTTGCTCACGGTTACTCACGTGAATTCACAATCATCTGTATCAGAAAGAGCGGCATGTTTTGAGATGTGATGCCCACGAGATTTTCTAAGGTATTAACCGAAACAATTTATTATTCCGAAATAAACTTGAACATTTTAAATTCATGCATTTGCCAACACCAAACCGGTTGTTGGTATTGAACATTTTAATACATTTCGACTTTTTTGGTGAAGATTACTCGCGTCAATATACAGGATACTACTGATTATAGAGTTTTCTCGTTACATTTACCCTGCGATGTTCGTGTTAAAAATAAAGAAAGACGAAGTCTTTAAAACTCGCCAATCTACTAAAGAGGTAATTCTAAGCTTTCTAAACCAACCACATCTTCCAACGTTCTAGTTACCTGGCAATTTCCATCTCAGTGGCGATCGGTTTGCTTCGATATTACTTTGTATTAAATGCTTTTGTGATCGGACATGTAAACCATCAATTAGCTTTATTGATCAGCTTTAATGCAATTTGTTTCTTTCCGCTGACATGCCTATTATTCATTTCATTGTGTTTTATAATTGCTATAATTATGGCTTGTGCATTAGATAATGTGTTGAAACTGTATATACAAACATCGTTAGATTTTATTCTAGCCTCATACTGCTTCAATATGATCCACCAGTTACTCATATTGCGATGGGAATGGCCTTAAGCAATACTTGTGATCAATGTATACCTGGCCATTTGCTATGATAATTTTACCATCTAATTCAAATCAGTATCGTTTGTTTAATAATACATAAAATACACCATTACTATTCGTCACGATTTCAGCAGCGATTTACGGTTTATCCTTTGTGTGATATAGCACAGAAATAACCGACAATAAATGCCTCTATTGACGGATTAAAGGAGTATACAGCTTTATTCCGTAATGGGGTTTTTACGCTAGTGTAACTTCTGCATGTCTTACACCAAGTATACCCAATTCACATACCAATATCTACAATCTTTAAGAAGAAAAAAAACCACCAAACGACTTGACTTTACACTATGTTTGGGATGCTTTCCCGACTTCAAACAACACAGGTACACAAATCTTTTCGCTGCTGACATACATCTTTTGGGGTTTAAAGTCACTAGCAAAAAGATTGTTATTTGATCCGGTCTTTTTATGTATGTCTATAGCCATGTCTCACTTAGAATCGACTCTGACGTCAAAACACTTGACACAGCATTCAGCTCAGGTTTCAACTTGTCACTTTACTGTACGCTGCTTCAGTAAAATCCTCATATTATTTGTATGCAGTTTCATCTGTCATATGGCGCTGAAACAAGATCGGTAATTGTACAGCCATTTGATCGGCGATATTCGTGCCAGATGTGGGTCGTTATCCTTAGTTGATGTTTTTTGTAAGACTCTCACATTTGGGGTTTTCGGATTGATAGGATGAGACATCAGTAGCAACATATTTTGACATCAGTTACGAATGGCCATAGCACGTTTCAGTATGGAGATATTCCCAATGTTAATTTTCACAAATCGTCTGCAATGTCCTGAGGGTTGGTATAAAACCGGTCATTTTGAAAATATTATAAATGGAAATTATTACTGATTTTTTTTCTATCGAGGAGAACATTCTAATGACATTAAATATAAACAATTCAATAGTTTTTTAACATCTCTGAAAATTGTTTAAATGGGAGAAATTGTGACATTTCTGAAAATACCAAACATGTGTTCAAATGTTTTATAAAATGCACTAACATATTATAAAATAATGACTTAAAGATATTTTATGCCTCTTAAGTTTCAGTTTTCTAGATGTAATGTAATTCACCTTGTTTAATACAAGTATTCTTGAAATTGTTTTGATCAAAGAATACAATAACGCTATAGCAACAGATTAAACTAAACTACACCGTAAGCTTCTTTATACAATATCTTTCTCCAGACAAAAGACAAATATCTTCAAGCATCCTTAAAATGTTGTAATTGAAAAAGTGCATTTTTTATCTTACTGAAAATATTTATCCTAATAGAAACCCCTTGGAATATCGTTTTTGGCAAGGTTGTGGAAGTCAGACATTTCTCAAGTGGCGTTATCGAAACCACCAAGATAGCCGCAAGGTGAATATAACTTGATTTAATTATATTGATTTCCAGACTCATATCTGACCGTAATTAAACTGATATAGAGTATGAATAGAGTAAACGCTAATAGAAAAGTAGTGACTGTCCATGTCAAAACATTTCACAAATTTTCAACAATAAAAAATCATTCGAAAAGATTTTGTTTAAAAAAGAGATGGCTCTTTTTCGTTGTCTTACCAAAAAGGTTACCTTCTCCATGTTCAACGAAAATGGCAGTCGAATGAACGGAATAATACATAATGCTTAAAGGATTCTTTTAAAAAATCTCCCATTTCTAAGCTCACAAATCTGTCAGTTCTCTCAAACAACAGAGACATTATCCTTTTCAGATGTGGAATTGTGTTATAGTAGTAGACCTACATATATATATTGGCCGATCGGTTATTGATGTAGACCTAGAGGAGCCAGAATGGAAAAATTACGACGATATCGGCATCGCTTTGATGCTATTACTGCTATATAATGGACTTCATAGCGGTCTTTAAAGCGTTGTAGCAATACATCCCCAAATATCATGCGTCCATGCATGAATTTAAACAACCCGAGGATATAGCGCGTTATTAAACAGTGCCATCTTGAAGGAGGTGGCCCGCAAGCATAAAAGTGTGCATTATATGTTAGAAAAATAACTATCGAGCCCAACTTTTGTAATTATATAGAACAAAACACCAAACTTATGAGAAAAAAACCAAAAATAAAAACCACTTTTTAAAATTCGCGGCGATCGAAAGTCCCAGTGTCGATGATGTCATAGTTATACAATGCACATGTGCAAATTTAAGCACCGATACCCATGATGTCACCGACACCGGGACTTTCGATCGCCGCGAGTTTAAAAAAATGCATGTTGAGTGATGGCAGTTTTTATTCATTTTTGTGACTAATATGGTGTTTTGTTCTATATAGTTACGTAATTTCGGCTCGATAATTATTTTTCTAACAAATAATGCTAAATGTTGTACTTGCGGGACCCTTCCTTTAACAAGAGACACACTTTGATCATCATTTCATCTTACAGATTTAATCCTTCTTCATGCATACAACCATAATGTGTCAATGATCAGATTAAGATTTCAAATCACTGCTTAAGCCTATACTGAAATGGCACACCGACACATGATTCATAGCGATTGAATATCTTTAAGTCCGGGCTTTAAGTACAGTCAATGCCTCCCTTAAGTTACTGCAATGTGCCTTTTACGTAATATAACATTAAAACTTGCACAATAAGATGTTGTTCATGGTTATCAAATGAATTTCTTATGTAGATGAAGGAATCTTAAACCTGATTTTTGCTTGGAAAGCATTACAGGTGTGCCGTTGAAGTATCTTGGAGTTTTTCCATATCTATTATCTAAAAGTTATAGCATTTTCTCCTCTCCTCGAATCAACATGGGTTATCTATATTCTTTGCTACACGATGCTGTATTTCAAACACGATTTTGCCATTATCGATATTGTGCTATTTAGTATTCGTAACTTATATATTCAATTGGTTCAGTGACTGGTGTATCATAATTTAGATATTTTGACAGATCATGACCGATTCATGTACGCATGTTAGTTTTGTTTGCTTATCGCGTGTGCAGCATCGAAATAATATTTCATTGTACAGGGTGATTAAGACAATAGTGATAACTATTTTTCTGGACTAACTTCCCAAGTTTAGGGAAAGTAGCGAGGGGTTATTCATTATTTAGTAAAAAGTGAACAGAACAAACCATAGGTAAATTTTACTTTAAAAGGGCCACTGAGATTGATAGCAGTGAATATCGATATGATATTTTATGTTTAAACGTATTCATTCATCCTTAATAAATGGTGTACATTGTAAATTGTTTGGAAACGTACTCCAATACTCCAGTACTCCAATGTTTTATTTTCTAATATATTTTATCGTAGAAAATTGAAGGGATTACTTTTCAACATAAATTAATGCGGCGCAATAACGGGGTTTTTTCAATTAAATCCGCGCCTCCGTGTTACTTGACAAAACATCATGTAATATGGAGCACCTACTACATGTACGTGCAGATATCTATTTTTATGTATCATCTATAAATACTGCGCATTTTAAGTAATGCGCTAAGCATATTACACGGACAATGCAGAATACTGAATTGCAGTAAGTCAATTAGAATAAATCAAACAAACATAACCCGAAAAGTTCTTGTCTGTTAAATGGTGCGGGTCTAAAATAGGTACAGCTTTCGATGTTTATGCAGAAAATACACAAGCAGATATGCCATAGAAAACATGGGGTTCGAAAAAAACACCGCATTATCTTTGCTTTTCATCCGTTTAAATCACTCGATTTCATTTGGCAAAGATAATTGCCCTCGAATTTCTGTTTTTGAAATAACTTCCTAGTTTGTAGAACGAAAATAATAGATCACTGTCAATATTGGTGTGGTGTCTGGGTTTGAAGGAAATTTAAGAAAAGAAGTTATCTTATTTAGAAAACATAGTTCAAAATTTGGAAAACGCAAATTGTACCTAACATACCGTATACCATATCCTTGCATGGCTTGAATGTATATTGCTTGACAATATTTATAAATTCGTGTCACAATTATTTTTGAATGATTACGTGCTGTATGGTGTAAGGCAACGAAGAAATAATTCTTCATCAGCCTTCTGAATTTAAAGGAATATGACGTATTCGAAAACCCTTACACAATCACGACCTATTTCCTTGAGTCTTTGTTCGCATTTAATAATAATGTTCGTTCATATCATTTTGGTGTGTACTTGCATATTCACTTCCAATATCCCTCATCTGATGCAATGGGAAATGGTCACGTATAACGTATTTATTAAAAAAATATGAAATGATATTATAAGCATTCATGCGTAAGGAATTCAAAATTTAAATATATAATTCTAAATGTTTTCATTGCCAAGTGATTTTTTGGGTGAAGTTATTAGGACTTTTGTCATGCCACAAACAATTTCGTATCAAAACTAGATTGTGCCGGAAATTGGATCCTTGAAATGCCTCTCAGTGTCGAATGGGTGACATAATTCACATACAGTGATGCCAAGTCATGTATTGTGCTCATATGAAATCATTTAATAAAGAAAATGACGAAAATTAGTTTAAATGAGATTGCTACTATAGAACAAACGATTTTCGATTGTTTTGCTCACTTTATTCAAGAAGCGGTTGAATAAAAATGTTCTCTATTTTTAACATTTTTGTTGACAGGTTTTGGGATTTGTCATAAATTTTGAAAAATATGTTCGAGATGTTTATTTCAATTCAACTCATCTCTGGCAAACAAAGTCCTATTATAACATTGTTAACAAAAAACTGTTTCGAGAAGTAACCAGTACTGATTACATTATGTATATTTGCCTGTAAAATTTCATTAGCTGACATTTGTAAATGCCACATAACAAAGTCAACCGAATAACGTGTACGTCGTAACCCCTTGACGTTTGTCATTAGATCGGTGTATTTTGTAAATTATAAGAATTTGATCAGACACAGGTTCCCTGGGTACTCTCGCCAAAGTGCTCCACCAGCCGCCAAATTGAATTTATTTCTCACTAGGCTACCGAGCTATTATTTCCGGTTGCATAACGAGATATAAATCACAATAGTGTTGAGCTCACTTTGAACACTGAACCTGTAAATAAGGGGAAAACCCGTATCACTCCTACGGCTGCCCGTAGAATAGTGTATGGTCAACTCTCATGAAAATAGTGCAAATGAGATTTCAGAAGTTGAAGAAAAAAATTGTCTCCAATTTTATTTATTACACTATTTTTTAATAGTAGACATGTACTGGATACTAGATTTAAAATTTTGTGAACAACACTCATTGCATTTTTGTACAATATAACGTTGAATTTATATTATAATATCACTTGTTTGCAGCTTTTGCTCCATGTTTATTACGTTATATACTTCCTATCAGCTCAAAATCAGAACGAGTTTACAAACTGTGATGCCAAAAACACAAAATTATAGTTACGAAAGCATACTTCTACCAATTACAGCGAACAAAATGCAATGTAATTTTGTAAATTGCAAGTATTATGAATTGTTTTTGGTCTTCACATCACTGTTTGAACCTCAGCTTTAAAAGTAAAAAAATGCACGGTTTTCCAAAATGAATATCTTTGTGCAAAGTATAAAATATATCTTTAATCGTATCTTTTTCCAAGCGTTATAATGTGTTTTTAAAAGTAAGCTCAGAAACAATAAATATTATACTTTACCAAAAGCGCTGGCATTGGTATTCGGACTTTATGGGGTGGGTAACGTAATAAACATATACAAACACATGTAAACAAATATATTCAACATCGACCAAGTCAGTTTATTTTGTACACAGACATATCTTGTAAATGGTATTTTAGTAAAAGTTAGGTTGCCTAAAGTCCACTAAAAGACAGTTCTATATATTGTCGACTTGCTCTTTTGATGTAGGGTAAATATGGTGAATAACGTAATAAACATGGTCACTAAATCGACAGATGTAACATGGCACTTTACAGATATGTTGTTAGACCATGACATTATTACCTTTATGTAAATTTTAATAGCACTAAATATTGAATAGCCTTTTATCTCTTAAAATTAGTAAGATATTGATTTGTTTTATTTAAAATGATGGTAGTAGAATTGTTAATAAGATTGTACTCTGATGACCTTTTTGTCTCCACTGTTGCATTTGGTTCTGCCGGTATCGCCATTGGTTTTTTGCACTGTGTGGCATATATTTCTGTATAATAAAGATAACAAAAACAAAACAAAGTTAATGACATATATTGCAGCTGTTTCAGCTAGGTATACCGTATTTATTCACACAATTATACGAATTGGTTTATTACGTTATCCAATAGCCATAGAACTATGCATCATTGAAGCATGCAAACAAATGAGATTGTGTCAGTATGTGAGACAATATGTATGTACACTAAGTTAACATTCATAAACACATAATAAATGTTGAATCACTATGAACAGGGTGCAATTATATTTATCAAATGATGGAAAGTTTATTACGTTGTCCATTATAAGGTGGTTTCAGTCCTCACATAGAATAGTCCACATATTACAATTATAACATTGGATACAATGTATGATACTCAAGTACATCAATCATGAAAGTTACTGAATTGACGCCAACATTGACATGAGACTAGACAATGAGGTTGGTTACGTTATCCCGTTTATTACGTTATTGGCAACTGCAACAGTGCCTAATGCTGGCTTATAACGTATATACAAAGCAATCAATGAAGATGTTAACGATACCTACTGCATTTCTTCACATTATTAACCCCATTCTGATATCATAGGTCCATTTTCAATGTGCTTAAGAGATCTATAATGACTTCAACTGTCATTCAGCTTAATGTTCATATTACTTACAAGAAAAAATGAGGAATTCTTACCAGTCGTCGTGGTTTTTTTGCATTGTACTTTCATCGAGTATCCCCCATGCATGCCTGCGAAAAGGGCCTGCCACGTATCTTTGTTTAATACAGTCGTAGAGAGCAGCTGTCTCTCTGTCGATTTATTCGACAACGTAATAAACGATAACGTAGTAAACGTTTTTCGTACTCAAAGTACCATGTAGACGATCTGGAAAGAGCTAGCGAGTGTTCCAAGTAACCACATAGTCTATGTATATGTATCAAATTGGTTTTTAACCAAAAAGTGTGTTATGATACATAGTTCGGGAGAAATCTCAACAACGTAATAAACATCCTTAACAAGGTCGCATGCTTTGCAGCATTTTGATTTCTTCTCAAGGTCAGACATGCTGCTATAGATTTTTGATAATATTATTTTCCAACACCCATGTTCTTTTAGATTCAGAATATGTACATTTAAATGTTTAAATGTTAATTTTGAACAATGTTGATCCTCAATATGTCGCAGGTAACGTAATAAACATCAACATCTCGGACAACATATATGAAACTGAAACAGGTAAACATCGTAAAAGATGTGCATTTTTTTTCTATCCATGGAATATCGCTATATGTTCCCTACAAATTATGACATATCTTGTAGAAAATGGTGCCCTATTTGTATTGTAATTAATAAAGGCAAAATATACATTTATGCTGCGGACATGGAAATTTCGCTAATTTGGGGTATATGAGGGCATTTTTTTGAGTGAAAACACGTTCAGAAGTATATCAAAGTATATAGATCCAAGTAGAAAACATCAATATCTATCTAGAAAAGAAGTTTTTCAAGCAAGAAAACATTGCATAACACAGAAATGGACCAAAGACATCAAAAAGTTCATTTTGCACTGTTTTCATGAGAGTTAACCGTATACATTTGAGTGTGTTATGCATTATCGGCAGAATTCTTATGACTTGTTATTGGTGTATCGTTAATTCAATGAACAGATTTTCTATTCGTATCATTTTAAAGTAAAAATCCAACAAACAATGTTGATAACATTATTTAGGGGAGGTTAGGACACATTTCCATGTAGCAATTCGGAAACAATGGCATAGTTCCAATGCAATTAGACGTCCGCAACCACTATGTATCTTCTTTTTCCCGCGAGGTAAACAACAACCCGGGTATGGAATCCGTATAAATAATCAGATGAATGATAGCAAGCCACCGGTATTCATATTGATCATTGAAGGTAGTTGCCGTAAACCTAATGTAACAAGTACATTTGCTTTGATTTAATGTAAAAGTGAATTAGAGAGTTATGTGGGCGAAAGCACTTTCCTGACATCAAATAACTTGGCGGCGGAATGTGCCTCGTTAATAATAGATCCTCTATTACATAAGTAAAACAAAGAACAAAATAATAATAACCTCAAAGTATATTTCACAAATACTTATTTTATCTGATTTCATACTAATGCAGTCACATTTTTATTAACGGATGCATAATTTGGAAATGTCATGTCTTTTGATTAAAACAGACAAAGACGCGAAATGTAATAATTAGAGGTTTTACCTTGACTGTTCAAGTTTAACTAGGCCTTTACATCGGATGTGTTCCATAGGTTATTACGTGGGTGCTGTTACCCTATTGCAAAATACATGATTTATCACCAAATATATTATAAATCAATGGAATCAAAAATGAAGATCAATGAGGGAAGCACTTTCTGTCGCCCACACCTAGTTAAGTATGCGAATTATAGATGACTTCTTTCGTGTAATATCTTAATATTTGCATTATACATTTCAATAAACTAATAGGGACGTGCGTACTCTATTGGTCTTGCGAGAACTTGTACTCTATTCAAGCGAACAGCACAGGGGCGTAACAAACGTTATTTGTCTGAGAGTGTATAATTATTCAGATCTAGGTGGAGTCACCAATTCAGATGAAATGATAACCCTATGAAAGTGTATTAATAATCTTAATAAAACATGTCTTTCAAGTTGTTACGGTCGTAAAAAAACCTGGAACAAAACACTTTTCGGATTTGTTTAACCTGTTGGTTTGCGTTGTGTTTTATTAGTTTGAGAAGCCCGGAATTTCTTAAGCTATGAAGGGTATAGATATGTATTTATATAGATACTTAAATTAACTCATAATGTAAGTTTTTCTAGATTTGGAGCGACAACTAAGACATGAGCTCGTGAAATACAATTCATAGCGTATTTTTCCGGACTCAGCATTAACACTCAGTTTATATCATCTATCAACATTTTTTATAGTTTTAAAGAAGAATAAGTACGTAGATTACATTTTTGCTAATGTTTTTTTACCCTTTACCTTTTATATTGCAGTACCGTTAGCTGGGATTATTGTTGGGTCGCTGTGTGCGACGGCGGTTCTAGCAGGATTGGTATTTGTTCTATACCGTGTTTACAGGCGGAAATGTGGCGGACGATCACAGTATGAAAGACTCGGTGGAATGTTTAAAACACCTGCACCAACGGTACAAATAGATGGGAAAAGTCTCGCCACGCCCTCGTTAAGGTATGTGTATCAGTGTCGTTATACTTTATTCCACAACGGCTGGCATTATTGCGATTCGCAATACAATGCGCCGCCAGCGGTTGTTCTTGCCAGCTCAATGTGTGACCTCTAGGGTCGACATCACCGTTCTAGCTACCATAGGATTGTCAAGCAAGTGTAATAACAATGTCGAACACAGCTTCACGAAGGATCCCGTATGAGTAATACACGGAAAATAAATCTACTATAATTTTAAATTGATGTTGGTGTGTGCATTTGCGTGTATAACCAATAATTGATGTTAAAACTAACAATGTTTTCCTGAATTGTATTTTATTACGCGGTCTTTGGATGTCGACATATTATCATGAAGCACTGCGTAATTTTGCCATTTTTCCTGGCATCGCATCGCATTGCAAATACCGATAATTTGTAGAGGATGACGCCTTATCTAAATCTGTTGTCAACATTTTTGGTTTGACGTTATAACGGAGCCTTTGAAACAGATAATTACTCTAGTAACCGCTCTTGTGTTATACACTCTTGGAAAAAAGGGTGCTTCAGGGGTTCTTGGCTGTCCCGTATATGGAACCCTTTTTGGAACCTTTATAGGTTCCACAAAGAACCTTTAAAGGTTCAAAAAGAACAAAAAATGCGTCTTTAGAACCTCTAAAGGTTCTCTACAGACGATTTGGGGGTTCTTTAAACTAAAAGAACCTTTAACCCGGAGGGTTCCATATACGGGACAGCCAAGAACCCCTGAAGCACCCTTTTTTCTAAGAGTGTATCCACTAAATAATGCTCTATGCAAATTATTCACAACACCAATATTTCCTGTTTTGCACTTTTATATAAATATTGGAAATAAAAATAGAAACAACATTAAATGACGCACATTTTCGGTGAAATTAAAGATAGTCTTATAACTGTAAAAATCATATACCTTTTCTCATGTAAAACAACAAATGACTCATAAAGATGTGTTATGACCGTAAATGCAATTCCAAAATTAGAATCTATTTGGGTCTGTTATATACACATCATTACGACTCTGTTTTACAGAGCCGACCTACATAAATAGTCTTCCTTGCATAAACAATGATATCAAAATGTGTTTAGATTGTCACGATCATTAACACGAATATTGAATGCAAACACCGAATCGGTCGCGGTACCCTCTATAACTACTTCAATTAAGGTATAACTTGTTAGACTCAAAATATAGACATTTTAGAAATAATGTGATGGCATTTTAATTGAAAATATCAAATATGCATATGATTTTTACAATTAAATAAATATGATTAGTGCTGACTAAAATAAAGACGGACGAGAAATAATTAAAAGAAGTCAAAAAAGCAAGCAAAGAAAAAAGTATTTTTAAGAGCCATTTTCACACACGGAGTATTCTTTTAGGATTTCGGAATGGATCGTGTGTCTGGTGTGACAATATATTTTGACGTGACGACGCAATTGAGCCCTACAGAGGTAAACTAGACCACCTGAATGAAGTCAAGTTAGACTAGTTTCGTGAGCTCACATGACGGTAGAACCAAAATTTTTACTGTATTTGTTGTGTTTCTTACAACATTTTGAATAGTACACATGTCGATAACGCGGAATTGACTACTTCGTACACTCACATCTCCAATTGCACACCTTTCATGTAAATGTCATGCAAACTAATTTTATGGAGGATTTTGATCAAACTCAATCATCTTAAATTCCAATTTGAATAGTAGTCAATCAAACCAGCGAGTTACTGTATGCAATCGAGTGATGATGTTACGATTGTGGTATTGGAGTCACATATTTTCGGGGAATAAATAAAATATCTGATGGGCAACCCAATTGTATTGTACGTGTAGACCAATCAAGACAATGTTATGGATGGATCAATCATGATTGGTATTTTAATGAACCGTTTTGAATTCAATTGAAATTCAATTTAGAGCCTTCTTGATTACTTCTGGTGTATTGTAGGCATGCAATCAGAGCTCGAATTTTTAACTCACAAGAGTTCATGTACATTACATGTATTATATTAAAACCAACTATAAAAAATGCATAAGATTCATGATTGGTATTTTAATGAACCACTTTAAAAATAAATTCAATTTAGGGTCCTGCATGATTACATCCGGTTTGTTGCAGGCATGTAATAATGTGTATCAAAGAGAAGAACTAGTCTTAAAAGTACAACAAGTACTTTGGGGAAAAGTGCCATGACACTAACTGACTTTCGATTTGGAAACATCGGAGTATGAGACACGATCGAATATCATGGTATGTAATAAAATTGGAGTTTTCATAATCAAAACAATTGAACAGCATGACGTTGTGCGACAACACTCTCCGCTTATCGTCTGATCCAAGTCTGATCCCCTCAACATAAAATATTTCATTCAACAACACAGTTGCTATAGATTGATGCATTTATATATTTGCTAGCAAGCAAAGACAAAACATGGGCGCCAGCAAAGTACACATGTGCTCTCGTGACGAAGCGTCCCGATATAATATGTAGATGGTGTTATTGTATAGAGTTACCTGTAAGTTGATACCATGGGCCGTATGCGTGTACGTATTAAAAAGCGGTTTTAAGCTAAACACGTGTTTAACTTTGACTTTAAACACACCGCTTAACTAAACGCAATTCTCGAGAAACAATTAACTTAAACACGTGTCTAACTCACTGAAAGGTTAAACATGGGTTGTGGGGGTAGTTTAACTAAAATCGTGCACCAATTGTACGACTTGAATGCAGTGAAGTGGGGTCTTTGTTAGGGGGGGGGTATTTTTCCCGGTGAGTAGTATACCCCCCCCCCCCCCCCCCCCCACCCCTCCCACATGAAATTCACGAGGTGACTACCTTTTACTATTTTTGTGGTACATCGGGGGAATTGAGAAGAATCTGAGTCGGGGGAATTTCATTTATGGCCAGGTGCCACCCCCCCCCCCCCCCCCCCCCCCCCCCACACTCACAATATCCTGCGCACGCCAATGCTCAATCGTGCCCGGTTCATTTAAGGGATTTGGTCAATATCTATTGTAACCTATTTAGGCCACGATAAATTGAATACCCGTATACAGTGAATGCACGACAACTCTGGGGATGAAATTCTCAAAATCACTCAAATGGATGTAATGGATCTAAAACCGTGTTTCGTACGAAAAAACAGCCCAATGTCTTTGGTTTGGTTTAAGCGTTAATTTGGCACATCCGTCAGATATATGACTCTATTATATGAATCATAGTCTAGACGATGTTATTTGCTTAACGTTTCACTCCATTAATGGCGTCAACATCAAAATTGGCTCAAAAATGGCGATAATTCCGGGTGTATCTATTACATTAACATACACAAGCACCGTATAAATTGAGCGACGTAACATTCAAAATAGTCTCAAGAAGGTTAAAATAGTTGTTGCTGAAACTATCCAACATCATATAGATATCGCAACAGCCAATACGATTTTGTGGGGGGTTTTCGAAAATGTTGATATGCTAACAATACTCCCCACGGGGTCGTGCTATTATCCAAACATCAACATCAGCGCACGTGCATTGATTTGTCTAATTTTCGAGAAAAATCTTACGCATGTATTGTACCAATTCATATCGACAATGTTTAATAATAACATTTGTGCATATTTTTTATCTCTGTAATATGATTTCAAACGAATAAAAACATGTAAACGAATTTGATAACACCTACAGTAAAAATTGATGAACCTGTGCTGAGTGAACAGAGAATTAAAACATAGCGAGAATGGCGCGTATGCACGACGCACACGCAGAGTGCAATTATACAATCAGCCTTTTCTATCTTTCCTATTTTTGTGCGCAAGATTCAAAAGATTTAGCACATAAATCTAAAAGACCAATCCTACCTATTGCTCCCCGCAAAGATCTGGCATAGATCGTGTAAACTCTGGTGTCAAGAAAAGTTAACGTTAACTCGTGTCATGCTAACGGTTTATATTGGTGTCTTAAACACTCACACCCATTTAGCGATCGGACAAATATTGACAAATCGTAATATAGGCGAATAGCATGCTCTGGTCGCTCTGACCGGTCAAAATTACCTAAAATTAAACTAATTTCAGGCAATTTTCTCGCGCTCCGCCCGGATCGTACCTAAATTATTTTTCTCATGCCCATCCCATAAAAAGAAGACAATTCGCCTTCTCCGCTCACCCAACGGAAAATGATGCGGGCGACGCCAATGCAATGCATCAATGTTACTATAAAGCAAAAGCTAAAGAATTTCAACTCTGGTCATTCACGATTCCGATCCACCTGTATAAAAATAACGTCCATTTAATAGAATGAGGCAGTTCGTAAGACTATATATAAGTGAATAGATAGTATGGTGTATCGTTTTTGTTGGTATGCCTTGAAGGTGGATATCGACAACGTTGTTCTCTTAATGGTGTGTAGTGTGAGGACATCGCCAATAAATTGCCCGTATCCGATGTCTGGTCAGTCCGATATATAGATGCATTGTGAATGTTTGTCAACGGGAAAGGGGAACCAATTGAGCTAATAATATTGTGATTCTACTTGACTAAATGTGCATGTATTGTTCATATTAACAAAATACGGACGACCTATTCCCCAAGTATCTGCCAAAAACATAATCCGAGGTCACAATTTTGCATTATGCTGGAATGGTCCCTTCTGAAGGTATTCAAATAAACTGCGCATGTCAGTAATCATTTTATAAATTTCTGCACATGGGGTTTCCCAACACCAGTTGATCTCAGTTGAAAATGCCCATAGCGTTACACTGCCGATAATGAGCTAATTGATATTCATGAGGTTATTTTCTTCGGCAAATTTACATGGAAATTCTGTCTTGCTCGATAAAATCATGAATTGTAATGCTTTTAAATCACGAGTCTAATAGGAAACATGAATTTATTGGTATAAAATGTACAATGAACACAATAAAATGGTAATTGGGTCTGATGGCTTAATACTTAGTTGACAACACAGTGATTACTTGCAAGCTTTCCGTGGGGCAAATACTTTTGCGCCGCAGTGTATTATGTCCGTTTTATATGCCTTAATTCGGCACATCCGGGAGAGATACGTGGGTATATAAACCACAGTCTAGACGACATTATTTACATAATGTTTCTATTCATTATGGCGTGTAAACAAAACTAACTGCTACATGATATAATGTGCTGGTTGTGCGTGGTTCCCCAGTCTCCTGGTGGGAGGGGGTTGGACATTTTTGAGCCTCGGACATTTTTGTTTTCTTGATCTCCTAAACACCGTTAATTTGTCCCTTTTATTGTGATTTTTTCTTGATCCCCCTGTATGTCTAAGTTACCGCGCATTATTAGATTCGACCGCGCACGAAGCATGTAATTGTTAAAATGTGGTTTCTTTTTATGCGTGAAACGCCGAAAAAAAATGTGGACCCTTTCATGTGTGCAGGAAGCGCCAAAAATGTTTGACTTTTTGTTTTGATCCCCCTATTAACACACGGTTTTTTGCTTGTAAGTGAGGAAAATAATGTTTTTAACATATACATCGTCGCTGTTCTGACATACCGGCACATGTGCCATTTTGGGCATAATGAGTTAAGATGCATTTTATGATCTACAAATGAAACTCTTTATTCTCCCAAAAAATTGAGACAAAAAGGTAATTAATTAATGAGATACCGCACTATTCAATTCAATTCAATTCAATTTATTCAGCAAAAGTAATATATACAAAGAAATTATAATACAATATGGAATAGAGGCTAGGAACCCCAGTGGAAACCCTGATAGACGGGCTTATACAGGGTGTATCAGAAAGAACTGTACCGAGGCAATATGATTTATTACGGTATGAATTCGATTGATATTGTTCAAACCGTTTTCACATGTATCTTGCGCAAACGCCCAGCTTACATAAGAATTTTAAATTCTGAAAATCGGACATTTCTGATGGAAAATACAGACTCAGTTTCAGTTTCAGTTTTATTTACCAATAATACATATACAATAATTTTAAGTAAATACATTGGTGGGCTGACCAAAATCAGAGCAGAGCTCGCAAATATATTTGGCCACCCTTAATAAATCATAAACGTAACAAATTCGGATACATGTTGTCAGAGGCATGGACATTACTGTATACTGATGATGTACACATTGCAGAATAAAAATATTATAATATTACTACATACGGTGAGTTATAACATTAATAGTGGATAATCAAAAACAAACAAAAAAGACAAACAAAAGTGACAGGGAAATGACTGCACGAAATGTATAATTAAATATGGTGGTTGAAACATCATTCATAATATGATAAAAGGTAACCCTTGTATGCTTTGTTAAAACAATTTACGGATTTACATTTCTGAATGTCAGCATCAATGCCATTCCACTCCAGAGGCCCTTGTCTTCTAATGGTGTATCTAGCGAGATCGGTATTAAAATTATGAGGTCTATACAAGTTAGAAGATCTGGTTCCATAGGAGTGGATGGCAGTTGATTTCTTGAAATAATTTGAAAATAAATCAGGGAGCATATTATTTGTAAATTTATACATATATATAGCCTTTTGAAGTCGATGAACATCGTAAATAGTGAGGGTGTTTAAGTTAGCAAACAGAGGGGCAGAATGTGCTAAATAATGTGAGTTTGAACAAAGACGAATTATTTTCTTTTGCTTATAATGAATTGAACGAAGATTACAATTATTGGAATCAGCCCAAACAATATTACAATACTGGATATGGGGAAGTACGAGGCTTGAATAGAGGGAAAACAAAATATGAGATGACAGAGAATGTTTTAACCTAAATAAGATTCCAGTATATTTTGAGACGAGATTAGTGATGTGGGCGTTGTGCTGATACCATGATAAAGATTCATCAACTATTATCCCAAGAAATTTGGTACTCGAAACCTTCATGATTGGGATATTTTCAATGTTGATGTCGGGATAATCATGAATACGTGAGTCATATCTATTTCTGAAGTACATGTAAGTAGTTTTGTTAATATTTAGGGATAACTTATTAGCATTTAACCATGTGGTGATTTTTATTAGTTCGTTTTTCGTAATATTAGCAAGCTCGGTGAGGCTTTTATGTGAGGCGAGTAGGTTGGTATCATCAGCAAAAATTACGAATTTAAAGAAATTACTTAAAAATACAATATCATTTATATAGATAATAAACAAAAGGGGTCCCAATATAGAGCCTTGAGGAACACCACAGGTTAATTTTAAGTTAGAGGAGTAATGCAGATTGAAAACCGAATGCTGGGTTCTATCAGAAAGGTAACTTCTGAACCACTCCAAGGCAATCCCACGTACACCATAGTGCTTTAGTTTTGAAAGAAGAATGTCGTGATTTATTGTATCGAAAGCCTTGGAGAGATCCAGGAAGATACCTAGTGAATATTTTTTGTTATCGAGATCGGTTGCAATTTTATTGTAAGCTTCAAGGATGGCCATGAATGACGAGCGTTTGGAGCGGAAACCGAATTGACAATCATGCAGTAGGTTAAAACGCGAGATGAAATTATACAGTCTCTTATGCATTATGCGTTCAAGAATTTTCGAGAAAGCTGGGAGAACAGAGATGGGTCTATAGTTGCATGGATCCTGACGATCACCCTTTTTGAAAATAGGAACAACTTTGGCAAGTTTAAGCTTCGCTGGAACGATACCCGAACTCAATGATAAATTGAAGATATGAGCAAGAGGTGTAGCAATAATATCAATGACAGATTTCATAATATCCGGTTTGATATCATCACAACCGCCACTAGTACCTGATTTTAATGCTTTACATACAGTAATGATTTCAGCATTATACACCTATCAGTTGTAAGACGCACCCTATGACCCCCGGGAGAGGTGCGTCGTGGGTGCGTCGTTTACCAAAAATTGTTGACGGAGGGTACGTCAGTGGCAGCCTTTGGTCCGTCAAAAAAATGACGGAGGGTGCGTCAAGGTGCATCACTTTACATGGGTGCGTCACAGTGTACATCTGTTTACGACCTTTAAATATACGCTATAGGCCTACTATACCACATAACTCCTTAATACCGCCAACCAGGCTCCACTTTAATACCGCAAACATCACTCCGATATTTTATACCGCATGTTCTAAAATGCCTGAAATCACTCGATCATCAATACAAGAGTTTGGCAAACGAAAAAAACAAGGAACCGCAGTAGACCGAGAACCTTTCATTTTAAGAGAAGTGTCACGTATACAAGCATCTTCATGGTATAAGATAGGGGATCAGCATTGCGCTCTTCCGCACAAGCGCAGAACAATCTAAGAACACAGAGGTAGTAGGACAGGCCCCCGGAATTGAATTTGGTCGGGGATGTGCGGCAGGAGATTCAAAATAATAGGCCTACCCATTTCTAAAAGGTGATTTTTTGAAAAAACGGTACCCATTTCTAAGGATTTTGCTACATTTATAGACCCCGTTCGCAAATTATCTGGAAAATAGACCAAAATTTCGCATTCGCGAAAATACACCCATTTATATGATTTCTTTTGTGGAAAACTAGACCCAATCTTGCAATTCGTGAAAATATACCCATTTGTAAGGATTTTAAAATAGAACCATCTGTAGCAAGTGGGGCAAATTTTTTATTTTTAGAGATTTTCCATCACAAAATCATACCCCATTATGGTGGTTTTTTTAGCAAAAAGCGACTAAGCGGCACTACATGTAGCGCCACCGCTTAGGCGAGTACCCTCCCACCCCCACCCCAATCCTTTGATGGTTTATAGAAGGTGTAATTTCCAATCCGAAGTTCAAATGTTTAAATACACTTTCGAGAACCCAATTTTGGTTATACACCGTTCGAGAACCCAATTTTCTACTTACCTTATTGCATAAGCGCAAGCCTACATGTATAACATGAAGGATGCCCCGCCGCCCACCCCACCCCCAGTCCCCCACCCCACCACCAGTCCCCCACCCCACCCCCAGTCCCCCACCCCACCCCAGTCCCCCACCCCACCCCCAGTCCCCCACCCCCAGTCCCCCACCTCCTGGTTACGCCACTGAACGGGTCGAAAGCAGAATGGGCAGAATGTTCTCGAAATTGTTTCATCCTCATCCTGACGTTTATGATAATCAGTTAGATATTTTATGAATTTTAGACCAGACCAGTCAGACATAACATTGTGCATATACAAGTTCCCCTCTTGGTTCCGTCCATGGTCCATCCCGGTCCCGGGCTGGGGTCTATATAATTATTCGAGGGCCAGGGTTGACAACATCGAATAAGGGCAGATCCCCCGTGAATTAAAAGTAGTTTCATTTCCAGTAGTCATCATGTTTTATCCAGTTATAGTCAACGATATCTGACGACGGGGTGCGTCGTCATGGTCCGTCAGAATCCACCAATGGTGCGTCCAAAAATTGACGGAGGGTGCGTATTTGGAAAGCAATGGTCCGTCGTTTTTTTGACACAGGGTGCGTCATGGTACATGAGAAGTCGACGCACCTCGGTAAAGTGACGCACCACTCCCGGGGGTCATAGGGTGCGTCTTACAACTGATAGGTGTATTATCAGTAGGTGACATATAAAGAGAACCACTTGGCGATTTAGCTTTATTCAAATAATGTTGGAATCCTGTATCAGAATGCGGAATTTTATTTGCAAGAGTAGAACCGATATTAACAAAATAAGAATTGAAATGATTTGCGATCTGATAGGGGTCACTGATGGCCATATCATTAATATTAAATGACGTTGGCAGTCTGGGCCTTTTACCACGATTTAAGATACCATTTAATATCGTCCAGGTTCGCTTTGCATCATGTTTACATGCATTCAATTTCTCAGCATAATAAGTTTTCTTTGAATTACGAATCAGTGTGGTCAACATGTTGCGATACGTTATGTAACGTTCTTTATTGATCTCAGTTGGACGACCAATATACTTTTTATAGAGCTTTTGCTTGCGATTTATTGATTTGATGATAGCTGATGTAATCCAGGGTTTACGACGGATTTTGTTTGAAGCAATTGGGATGGATTTGATTGGAAAATGTGTGTCATAGATATCAGTGAATTTCATAACAAATGCATCGTACGCCATTACACTAGAATTAATATCGGTAACAAAGCTCCAGTCAACAAGATTGATGTGATAATGAAAACTATGCAATTTATTCTGATTGAATGAACGCGTTTTCATAGACGGACCATTTTGATTGTTGGATCTCGGTTGCACCATTTTAGTGATTTGACATACAGGATAATGGTCAGTAAGATCATTTACAAATACACCAGACTTAATTGGGTAGTTGAGAACATTCGTAAAAATATTATCAAGTAATGTGGCTGATTTAGGAGTAATCCTGGTAGGTCTATCGATCAACGGATACATGCCAACATTAAGAAACATGTTTAGGAAATCATTTATAACGTTGACATTAGCATGTTGCAATAAATCGAAATTAAAATCACCTGATATATAGCATTGTTTGTTTTCGTTGGTGATTTTAGTGAGGCATGCGTCAAGATCAGTATTAAATAAGTTGGCATCCGTCCGATGAGCACGATAGATATTACCAACAATAACATTTTTATCTGTGGTGTTTAAGATTTCAACAAATACAGACTCAGAATGGTCACGATTGAGAGATGAGTTAAGAATGAGATTCAGATCATTCCTTACACGATACGAAACAGAATTGTGAACATAAATAGCAGAACCACCACTTCTTCTGCCACGGCGAGGTGTGCTGACTAGCTCATAGTTATCAATTTCGACTACATTAGAACTGTCTTCATAAAACCAAGATTCAGAAATACATATTACAGTGAACGTATGATTCATACTTGATAAAAATGAGTGAATACTGTCAACATTTTTGTTTAGACTACGAGAATTAATGTGTAGAATTGAGAACTCGCTGCTGCCTGATGAGCTAGTATACATATCATTGTCAAATATATAAGCACACTTATTATTAGAATTCATCAAATAATCGGACTCATTATTTATATTGTTGAAGTCATCTTCAAATTGGAATGGATTCAGTTTCAAACTAAGCAGTCTATTGTAATCAATAGTGTTATCAAAACAAAATAGTGCAAATCTAAATTCATCATCATCAACATAGTGGTTGAACGGGAATAATTCACCTGTGCATTTAAAGCAGAACCAATTTACATTTACATCCGTATATACACAACGAGTATGGTACAGAGAATGACATGCATTACATACAATTTTAGATTGGTTTAACAGAATGTTTTTTGAACACGTATTACATATTTTATCCATTTGCCAATGACACCATGTAACTCGATTAGTATAAAGAAAAAACTAGAGGTGGGGAGATAGGGCGGGTAGGGGTGTGCTGACACGTGGGGTGAGGGTTTGAGAGTTACCGAAGACGATACACTCGAAAATTGACGTAAAAAGCAAAAAGTAAAAAAGTAATGGGGTTTGGGAAGTACGAATGAATAAATTAGATTTGAATGAGGGAATGAATAAAATTGGATTGAAGAAAAGAACAAGCTAAGGTTCTCAGTCAGTACAATTACTATGATCAGGGAAGGTAGGATTCATGAAGATGATGTTATGATACAATACAAGATTTAACAATGGTGAGAGTCCAGACTCAGTCGTAAAGTTATTTGGCTTTATACAGATTGTTATCTATGTAGAGTTTAACATCAATCCCAGTTGTCTTGATGAAGGCTCGTTTTCCTGCTGCGATTGCCTCGCGTCTGATAGGGAGAAGTTTTTGACGGACTTGCTGCATCACAACTGGTAAATGAGGACTGATGCCATACCTTTCTGTAGATTTTCTCAGACGTGGTGCTGCACTTAGGACACGATCACGATCCCTCATCAATACGAATTTGGCGATGATTGGTTTAGAGCCTGTAGATGCTTTCGTAGGTAGGCGGTGGACATTTGCAAATAAAATAGAATTTGCATCTAATTCGAGCTCTTTCTTGACAAAGGATTTGATGACAACTTCAGCGTCTTCCCCTGGTAATTCTTTGATGCCGTAGAATAGCAAATTAGCTCGTTTGCTGTAGAGTTCTGCCTGTATACGCTCGGTCTTCAATGCGTTTATCTCAGCTTTGAGTTCACTTCTAAGTTGTGGTATAGTTTCATCCTTAATCGCCATCACATCTTTGTCCAAGGAGCCAACACTTAACGTGAGATCTGCAACATCCAGACTTTCTGGTAAAGATGGTAGATTTCAATTTTGGTCGAATTGATCAATTTAAAAATCTCTGAAATTACTAACCCTACCTGAGATATCCATTCGTCCATAGGACAGGGTTTATTTTTGGTCGCCATATCTCAACTTTTCACATCAATTGTATAACTATTTATTATTTGCATACTTTTGTTGTGAAATTTGGAGATCAATTTTGATTTTTAATCCGCAAATAAACCTGGATTTGTTCTGCTTCAGTGGTTTTAACTTTCCTTTCTTTGGCGGGAGTTTTGAAAATTGCTTATGTGGTGTGGGCTACATTGTTTGAAATGTTGGGTAAGTGGTAGAGAGGATTGATTGAAACACGTTTTTCATCGATTTTCGATTATGTCTTGCCACACGAGAACAAAAAGAGATATCTCAATGAAATTAATATATAATATAGGAAACATGTTCACCTTTATATTACAGTTGTTTTAATTTAAAACAATACTCATTTTGTATTTTTTATGTATTTTAGAAACACGGTACAGTTCTTTCTGATACACCCTGTATAATGGGGACCCTTGACACAAAAATAGAATGATAATAAATAGAGCATTTTTAATGACGGGAGAACAGAAAACACGAAACAATTAGTGTGATATGCCAGGGTTTGAACATAATACCGGCATGAAAACTTCATTTTGTATTCTGACATACCGGCACATCACAATATTCTGCCATAGACCACCGTGTAACTGCAGTTCTGATATACCTGCATATCACTGTATCACTGTTCTGACATACCGGCACATGACTTTATGACATTATTACTCCTAATTAATAATTGCAATTTGTTGTTGTAACATGCTCATAACAAACATAAGTATATATCTATTAGTGTTCTTTGACAATGATAGTGACATTTGATGTAAATGCTCTCTAACAAGTCTTTAAAAATTGGAAAATTTTCAAACACGATTTTCTCAAAACGCTGTTTTTCGTGATGTGCCGGTATGTCAGAACAGCGACGACATGTACTATGATATTTAGGACCATACAATTAAGATATTTTTTTCAAAATGGTGATTTTAAATCGTCAAAATGAGCGCAAGGGATGTAAAAGAGATCCCCTAGACGCCCTAGGTCACTGTCCTTAGCGTTTTAGCGCAATCTGCGAATATTCTTGCAACCCCCTTCCTTAGGAGGACGAGGGTTTAATCCCAAATGTTGTCTTGCTCGCTTGTTAATTTACAATACAGATATTGCTACCTGTAAACATACAAATATCACATCACTCGTGTTATAATTGTTGCATCTACCCATACAAAACAAAACCACAGCACATAGTATGGTATAGTCCGAAAGTAAAAGCAAATTCTCATCCTGGTCATTCACAATGACACTTAATTTTTCGTTAAGATTCAAATCCACCTGCTGTCTAAAATAAACTCTAATAGAAAATGACAGTTCGGTACTTTAAAAAGCCTATTCGAGTGTGCAAGTGAATAGACAGTTGTGTATCGTATTTCTTGATATGCCTTTAGGTTCGGTAATCGACGACTGTTCTCTCGATGGTGCGAGCGCATCGCCAATCAATTGCCCGTATCCGATGTCAGGTCAGTCTGATATTTAGAGGCATTGTAAAATTTGTGTCACCGGAAAATGACATCTCGGTAAATGGGAATCAATATCGCTAATATTGTGATTATATAACAGTCCGTAGTGTGTCGAACACCCACGGTGAGTCACGTAAATTGTGCCAAATGTTTCGTATTTGGGGAAGACTTTTGCAGATAGGTATGGTGATTTTTTTTTGAGCGCGCGCCGGTTCGGAAGACGCCAACTTCAACCCCCACACACGCTCTCAAAAATGTTATTTTCGGACTCCCCCTCCCCCCTCCGCTCTCAAAATATCGGACACAAAAAGCGCATATAAAAAGCGTTCACTGTTTGTGTTATAATAAATATGCACGATTTCTGGTTGAAGTCACGCAGTCCAGTTGGCTGTGCATACTAATTAGTTTAGGGGCGGCTAATTTCAAACCCTTCTTATTTCATCATGATCAAGTCTAACGGGTTCAGATAAGCACTGTGATTTGGAAAACGCAAGAACTTTGGGCAACGAACAGGATAAGGGATACCAAGGATACCAAGGGATATTTCTAATGTAACAACAGTTATATCAACTATTTATTTGCATCCGATAAACCGGTCAAATTACGAGATATATCATCGTGTTTGAATTCAAAATTGTCAAAGGTTATGAGGTTCCCAAAATAAAAATGTGAAGCATCTTGGAAATAAGACAATAAGATATTCTGGAGGTAGAAGATTACATCCATGGATGAAAATGTGCGGAGTAAAAATAAACGCCATTTTCAAATAGAAAATAGAGACTAATTCGGTTTTTGGTAACACAAAGAAGTCAGCACTCAGCACTCGGCATAATTCGAACCGACGCGGGGAAAGGCCAATAGATTTATAATGTTTACAGCCTATAGCCTTAATCACCTATCAGTTGTAAGACGCACTATACGACCCCGGGAGAGGTGCGTCGTAGGTGCGTCGTTTACCAATAATTCTTGACGGAGGGTACGTCAGTGGCAGCCTTTGGTCCGTCAAAAAAATGACGGAGGGTGCGTAAAGGTCCGTCACTTTACATGGGTGCGAATGGGCTGATAGTTGACTGAGGGTGCGTATTTGGATGGCAATGGTCCGTCGTTTTTTTGACACAGGCTGCGTCATGGTACATGAGAAGTTGACGCACCTCGGTAAAGTGACGCACCACTCCCGGGGGTCGTATAGTGCGTCTTACAACTGATAGGTGTATTAACCGCTCGGCCATGTTTACTCGTTGAAGGGACTATCGTGTTTACCAAATAATGAACTAGTGGTGAACTATCGAGTTATTCGACCAAATATTAGTAATTTTGGTAATGGCACACATTTTTTATTTGAAATATACACATCACACTCACTGAAAGCTAACAATCAAAGAAATATTGTCTAAACCAACCTGCCAGAACCTCTGCCCCGTATAAGGTAAAACGAGCTATATAGAGGTAGTCTAAGACAACTTTTACGTCAAGTTTGCTGGTTTCTGGTAATTTTGATTGTCATTCGCTCAACGCGTGAACGGACCCAACAATTTCGGTCTAAAAATGATCGAGCATCTGATGTAACGGAATTCTACTAGAATCTACGGGGATCCTCATAACAGTGATAACAGAATGAAGTTATCTCCCTCATTCTTGATCGCGTTAACTACTGACTGTTATTCACGATTTACATGATGCTCCTTTAGAAAGCACGTATAGTTCTCAGTGACAGATAATGGTTATTTCCCTAAGTGCAAATGCCTCCACTAATTAATCATTATTATTTTAATGACGTCGATGGCAGATATGTTGTTTAATTGAGTCTATCCTTGTTGCAGATGTCAGTGGTGAAAACAAATTATAGATATGTTTTATTGGATATCATTGAAGAGTGTTACATTCTTTATTGGCACACCTGCTCTTCAGATATGTCATATGTTTATATTCGCAAAATGTAGGCCAACCCATTATAGATATTAGCTCATTTCCATCATTACATGTACCGTTTATGAAGAGTTGTACGCGTAAAGTTGTTCCAAGTGATCCATATGGTGCCCCAAACATTCTTTATATTCTATTATCATTCACTCCGTGTGAATTATCGATGAAATGGGTATAAAGTCGATGATAATTTAGTCGAGGAAGGCAGGTATTTTATACAGTATTGAATACTATCAACCTGTAACAAGTATAAGTATACCGACTGTTTCTAAAAATATCAACGACCTTTGAAAATTAGGGCAAATGAAAGATGATTGCGAGATCCTGTTTATAATGGGCAAACAAAACTCAAATTGATATGGTTGATAACTGTTTGTATTTTCAATGAAAGTGTTGGGCAACTATCTAAAATGTTAATTTCCAGATCCGTAATTATAATTGCCGGATGTTGGTAAATATTATAAAGATGTAACACTCATCAGGGTGTTAATTTTATCGCGTATTTCTTTCTCTCAAATTATGCAAGATTACATTAGGTACTAAAAATTAGTAAGAACAATTTATAAAGTTCCACTAAAATCTAGTCTCATACATACCGTATCTCAATTCATCAAAAGAACCATTGCATTTAGTGTCAAAACACATGATAGTAATAACCTTGCTCAATTTGTATTCACTGCAATGAAGATAAGAGAAGATATTAAATGTAATTGATTATGTTTTGTATTTATTGCATCCTTTGATGATAGCATAGCAAAGTAAAGATTGTTTATAATATTTGTACCATTATAGTATGAAGGGCAAGAGGCCTATATACAATAAATAAAATGAATGAATGAATGAATGAAGAACTATTGCATATCTGCACAAAGATTAAGACCCTCACCAAATGGTGAATTTCCCAACGAAAAGGGACTGTTGTATTTGATAGTCTACGGTATGGTGTTAATTTCATTGAAACTTACAAATAGAATACAGGGTATACACATATCACGATATATAGCGGTACAACAGTAACCTCTGTGAATACCAAACGAGGTCGTGGTCTAAAGTGATGTTTGAATACAGACCGTAATGTTTCTCGTGCTCTTTTAGGTCTGTCATTGTTTACCGTCTGTGAATAAAAATGAGTCATTTCAGCATTCAGTGCATTCAATTAAAAAAGGCACGTCGTTATGAATCACAGTCAAGCAAACAATATCTCATGTCTATTCCATTTTCGGCGTCACAAATATAATATTCAGGAACTGCATCGAATGTGTCGATTGCAGAGGACGGACATTTCTGCCGCTTGTATTGCCGCTAATCAATATATTCATTGTCATTTATTATATCATATATTTTTAGCATCATTTCTTCATTCACACAATTACTTTACGCCTGAAATTTCAAATTGCATGTTAAATATTGTAGTCAAAATGTTCCGTGTTAAGTGCTTTCCCTATATCAGTGAACACAAGAAAATGACTTCATAATTCACACAAAATCTCACAAGTTGAGCAAAAGGTATTCCGTTTCATAACGAAAGTCTGAAGCTAAGTATTTATTCTAATAAACCCAGTCGACTGTGCATTTCTATTATCAATCACATTCAACTGGGTATATCGTGATGCGTCAGTGCATTACCTTAACGGTCGCAATCGACAACTTTTCCCAAAGCGGTATATAATGTTACCGAATCTCCAATGAATTGTCCGTGTCCGGTTTCTGTAAAAAGAAATACTCTATTATTTAATAAAGTCCGACATTTAGTTGCTTTGTGCATTTGCTGTGTTTGTAATGTAACAACTTGGGAAAAGGAGCTGCGTCAATAGTTAAAAAGCAATCTCTCACGTTGCAAACACAGAAGATCTTCCAAACAAATTACAAAACCCTAAATCGGAACCCATTTGTCAAAGGCACACTGTATATTTAGGGCTCAATGTACCATTATCCATTAAAATTCGTTCAGTCATTTGCTACTCAAAGTGGAGTACACAGAGTAACTAGAGAGTTGATAGTAGTAAAAGCGAAACCTATTCAGAGATGCTATTGCCCAGATTTAGTTTGATGATTTCGGTACCTGCCTTAACTTTTCTGGGAAACAATAATATGATATCAGTCCGATTAAGTGAATCTAGAAAGGCAACAGTGCACGTAATTGGGAGGTAGAACAGGACGTGGTTACCAAAATGTCAATATCTGACATTTTCTTCTGACACAGTACATACATAATCATAAGTTCAGAAAAGGTTAGATCATCCGGGGGTTCTTTTTATTTATTATTATAACAATATTGAAATAATACGTGTAAAAATTGAATTCTAGCGTTCTTTACGGAGGAATACAAAGGGCGTTATCATAATCATAGTCGCGTACGTGTTCCTGTTACATTGAAAGTTTATTTCCTTCATTGTTATTGCAATTGAAATGGATCTACCTACCATTTCAATCCCGTATAAATGGGCACCATTGGACGTTGGATGAGAAAAAGACACATGTTACGAAAACGGGGCATGATGCTAATGTCACGAAATAGTCCTCAATATGCAGAGTAGCTTCATACTTAAGCAAAGCAATTAATGGTTGCTTAATACTGCCATTTGATCTTTGCCATGCAAGTGAAGTGGTCGATTTGAGATTTCTTCATGAACAGATTGTTTACCGATAATTGAGAAGACGCCACACAGAGATCTGGTAATTGGTAGCTATTTGGAACCATGCGAATTTGAAAGTATTTTTTTTCAACATAGCAGTAACGTTACATTTTTTGTAAAACCTAATAATAGAAACCATGATAGAAACAATTTGTGGACCGCCCAAGGTATTTTAATTTATGAAATTAACTGTCAGATATTGAGGTCAGGAATAATTTGTCACTCAAGTGAATACCGATTGGCTCTGCGTCTCACAAGAGTCAGCCATCTAGCTAGCGGACGCGAAACCTAAATCTTGAGTGTTGAAATCGATTTCTCCTGCCATATCCAAAGAGGGAAAGAAATGTCCAACGAGAACTAAAACCTTGAGCGGATTCAAATTAAAAAAGCAAAGGGGATATTTACCCTTGTAAGCCAGATGATTAGAAGAATATTAATAAGTAATACATTTTGTGACCTTAATTGATCGCGACTTGACGACTATAAGACATTAACACAATATATATATAACATTATCTGGGCTTAATTTTGTTGATAATCAAGAAACCGCCAACCAAGCTCCTATGAAGGAGATTACCCCCCCCCCCCCCCCCCCCCCATACTGCCGAAATAAACTAAAAAGCGCTCTTCCACGATACAATAGAGGTAATTTTTGGTCGAGGTTTAGCCTCTTGCACTGTAACCTGCCCCATACATTTAGCGCAATAATTGGACTTTGTTGAGAGTCAGGAAAACAACAACTTGTATCTCACCGCTCTGTTCGCCGAAGGAAGGAAACCATATCTGAGGACGAAAAACTGAAGCACTTGTTGACGTCCTAACTGCTGAATTCAACGACGCTCCTTCGATGGCCGCTACATTGCCCGACACGATTTATCGACGATACATCGCCGCCATTACTGGATTGCGCGATTTCGGAATGTTCAACCTGTAATTGTAATCGTCCATCAAAACCTCAATTTTGCCATAATGTCACGTACGACCCATTTACAGCCAGCTGTCGGCTTGTTTTCTCGGAAATAAAAATTCGGGGACATAGTATAACTAATTGCGCAACGGGAATAATGAATTGAGTAGGCCTACGTAATTTCAACATTATATTTTTTATAACTAAATTTGAGATCAGAAAGGTAGGAGGATTTTTCTCCATTATTTGGATGGCTTTTCAATCTCAGACTAAGAAAAAATTAATACCAGTTGCTAGACTATGGTTGATTTGGATGTCATGAAACCAACTACTTCACCATAACACTTCGTGGTAACCGTTGACCGGGGGGTCCGTGAACATACCAATGTGGTACACATGCGCGTCCAAGCATGACATAAATTGCCCGCTTATAGGAGCGCTATTAATTCGGTCTAGTAAACCTATTGTTATCAATTACTACGAGAGGATTACCTGGTTGTATATTCGAGCAGTACTTCTTGCTAACTGCATGGGTGAGTTTCCATTATGTTGCAAATTACATCCATGCTCAAGCGTTTAAACTACTCAATGGGTATTGCAATACAGCCGGTTGGTTGCACACCAGAATTATGTCATTTATAGCAACCAGCTTTGATGGAAGGCGAATATTTAAATTTGTTGCCGGTTTTTAGGGCAACAATTTATAGCGCTGCTAAGCGGGCCTTGTAGCGTAATGCACTTCTGAAATGGACCCTAAATGGCGTAAACAAGAACACTATTTTGATACCCCTAAATGGCGTAACACATACAAACCCTTCCCTAAACGGCGTTACCAACACTCAATAATGCACCCCTAAATGGCGGTATATAGTAATGCTCAAAATAATCTTAATTCATAATCATGTGATATCCATACAGATGCATGTGATATGAATGATGTAGAATGCATGCGAAATAATTTCCACACTTGTGACAATGCATACAATTGGCAAGTACCCCTTTTTCAGAAATACGTCGACGACGTCGTGTGGGTGAAATCTGGACCCTTTTCGACTTTTTTGGACGCGGATGATGCGAACCCGCTTGGTATGACATGATTACTTTGCAGCGTGGACCATTATAAAATAATACGCTGAGTACACGTAGGGCCTACAGCGTGTTCCCAAAAACACAGCTGCTCAATATTTATGCCTTTGGCTTTATTCTTACTCATAAAAGTCGTCATTAGGGTGATTAAAAAATGTAAATACCTGAATTTTGATCCAAAATATCTGTAATTTAAACATTTTTTACCAAACACAAGTTATTTCGGAGAATATAAACACCAACACCATTATTGATTATGGCCTATTGTTAAATTGACCACGCTCTATTGAAAAGCTTTGTATTTCAAAGATCTGCCATTCAATTGGTCTCACAATTTTACATATTAAGGTCAGCTATGTTTACCTTTGCTTCTCTAAATACGAAGCAGCTACATTTCCTATTGTTTAAGTTTTTGGACCCAGTTTTTTGGGACACGCTGGAGTGGATTACGTTTAAGCTTATTCTGTATAGACGGTTCTTAATGTAGACATTTCCGATAGGTTATAAAATATTCAGAATCTGGGCTAAAATGGTAATCCTTTGTTGCAATTGCTAATGCTGTCTCCTGTGAGAGGATTTGTGAGGTTTATCAAAAGTATAATATCTTTATAAAATGCAGATTTTAGGTTTTACGGCGATACCAAGAACGCTCCCAAATCATACCGTGATAAAGGTACATACTTTAAAAGTACAAATGGCATATTGTATCCAGGTATGCAGATATAAAGAATCGCTGTAATAAATGTAAACACAAGGCATGCTGTTAGTGTAAGAGTCAAAACAGAAAGTAAGAGCATGCAGACGGTTTAAATTACATCGACATCAGATGATGATTGAGCTTTTTAATAACGGTGTGCAAACAAGAAATAATTGATTACATTATGATTGATGGTGGATACAATTTTTAATCTTCCTCAGGACAGTGTTAAGAACACACGCCAAAACAAAAGCTCTTTATATGATTTCATTTCCTGAAAAGTGACCACGCGGAGATGGAATCAACGACTGATATTTCTCGTAAACAAACAAATATGCCATCCGTAAACATTATAGACAGGAAATTGAAGTAAAAAGCAAACACGAACTTAAGGGAGTGTGAAATACAATATTTTTGTCAGTGCATTTGGAATTTAAAGCCTTACAATCTTAATGTAAACGCTACGAATAGTTCAATCGAGGTCCAATAGGACCTTAACACTGAATTGTATATTTATGTTACAGTAATAAAGTGAAACTTATCCCAACTGAAAGTGGGGGGCGGGAAGAAAAAAGGAGTGGGGGTATTAGAGATACTAACAACGTTTCGACTAGATATACTAGTCTTTATCAAGTAATAGAAACATAACTTGTCCAGTGTATAAACAGATTATTTGATCATTCAGTTAAACCTGTAATTCATACTCATTAGGTATGCACGCAGTTTCTTTGCAATACACTTTGCATTGTCATGCTCACCGGAATATCGAAATTAATATATGTCCATAATATTCCACTCGCTTTGTTAACAGCGGGTAGTACATTTCCAATGGTAATATACAATATTCCAAAATGTAATAAAGAGTCTTCAAATGCATGTCATTGTTCAATTTTAAGCTAGTATTATTTATATGTAGCTTTTTACTCTAATGGCTCCCCATACAAATGTATGTATGTATGCATATGCATTGGTCAGCAGTTTCTACTTTTCTGACACTATAATAGTTTTATATAGTTTCATATTAATGTTTGCTTGTAGTTTCTACCATTTTTATGAACCTGATGAAGACATGATGTCGCAACGTCGTTCACGATACATGACTATTATAATAGTCATTGCATTCTCTACAGCACTTTTGCCACATCTCCTCAGCCACCTGACACTATTCCATAGGCCTACATCAAGTGCTGCGCACCAAAATCGACTTTATATGCATGTATACTCATAGAAACAATACAGCTTATAATTTTTAAATAGTTATAGGACATAGCCTACATGTATGTTTAATACCAAAACACACCAATTTGAGAGAACAAATATACCAGGTTCATGTGTTAATGATGCCCTTTAAATTGAGTAGCAGTTCTCTAAAAAGGTTTTATGTTTTCCAAACTCGACTGACCTTTCAATTGCTATTAGTTCAACTTTATCAATCAAATATTTAACTCGTACAGGGACATGTTGCCAATATTATAGTATCATTCTGATGGTGAAAGTGTCCGTCCGTTTGGTAGGTGATACATAATGAGACGACGGTCTTGGCAGCACACTGTTGTAGTGTTGTTCACAATTCCATGAATTAGAGTCAGAATCAGGGCTTTATGTGACAGTTACTAGTTCACCATCATGTATTCAATTTTTAGAAACTGATCTCAAACAAAATAGCATAACGTACAAGATAAACGTGATCACACCTAAAAGTGTTAAATACACTGTTGAAGACACTCCGAAATGTAAGACACCCGAAATCGAGAAAATTAGGTCAATTTAATTTAAAATGTCAATATCAATACATTTTATGATGTGCTTAAAACAGAAGCTCTGCTACTTTGTGGAAATAGAAACTAAAATAACCACGGACACATTTGAATATCAACATTGCAGCACGTTTTAGCATGTCTTAAATACAGATAAATCCGCCACACTTTGTCAGTGGTCAGGCAAAGACGGTTATTTCGCGGACCCTTATAGAGGCATGTACCGGGGGCATGTATCGTGAGCAAAATTGTCCAATGCAAGGCATTGAGAAATGACCGACAAGCATACCAGGGTTTTCCGATCATCTACAAACTCATCAGACCTAATCCCGTCGAAAGTTTGACAGTTTTAAACTTCCGACTGCGAATCCACTAAACGCTCAATCTACATTATATTATGAAAAATCGTAAAAGCCTAATATTGTACAATAGGATTAATCTCTGCGGGAAGGAAGGCAAATTCCAAGAAATACAAGATATTACTGATTATGCTGATTGTAATAATTTGGTCCTATAGAAGTCAGACTTAATCTAGACGAAAGCTTGACAGTGTTAAACTTCTCCGACGACGCAGCCGTTAAACGCTAACAACCTAAATGTGCAAACCATCATCAAAACCTATTAAGTAATTGAACGTACATGTGTTCGTAACCCTGCAAAAGTTTCTGGTCACTCAAGACTCGTTATACACTTGATTTGGGTAGTCAGGAAAGAATATAGGACTATATCTGTAATAGTTACTACTTAACATTACTTGAGTCCTGTAAATATTTGAACAAATACTTTTCACAGGATATGTCAATATTCGTAATTAGCCTTGACAACCGTTTAATTCAATGATAGGTGTAACTGTTATTTCTTCAATATGCACAACTTTATTACAGCCCATACTCAAAACTCAAAAAATTAAATATTGCACCGTGTGTAAGATGTTGTCATCCGGTATCGATACCTCGCCTAAAAAGGTCAAATATAAAGGTCCATAGTATTCAGTAGCAATCATAATTACATGTATACTCTGTTTGGCCATCTCGAGACAGTGACGTAACTGAACAGGCGCAGCTTTTACGCACGCGTGTGTATCTTCCGCCTTTCAACGCTCGTGTTTGTACGCCAGCGCCGCGAGTTATGTGATGCAATTAGTAGAATACGCGGTTACGTCACTGTCTCGAGATGGCCAAACAGAGTATAGGTCTACTTAGATAGAACCGATCTTACATTTTATTAATGTCCTTACATTATGTTCAGTCATGAATGTATCCATTTGCATTAATTAAGTAATTTTCTTATTTACATTTCAGTTTAAAATCTGTTCCATTCACACTACCCCCTGCTCCGGCATCAAGAGACAGAATGGGTGGTTTTCCATACACTACATCGACTTCATCGCCCTCACGAGAAACTCAAGACAATGAATATAAAAATTCTGCAGCTGAAAGGCGATCTTCCGTAGCAGAACGCGAGAGGCGCCCTTCATTTAGTGACCGATCAAATATGGTGACTGATCGTGAGCGGCGCCCTTCAATATGCGACGATGCAGGGGGTCGTCGGGACAGCACTGGTGGTGGTAGTGTGTGCAGTGATTCCACGGATGGTCCCGAAGGAAATGGTTCCCCTACAACATACGGGGGACGTAGAACATCAGTGACAGATTCTCCTTCAGGTAAGGCTAATTACATAACAATATTCATCGCCATTATAACGCATACCAATTGCAATTCACAAATTAATTTTGCGTACGTTTTCAAGTGATGATTCCCAACGTATTAGCATTTAGACATTATATGCCAACTCACTAAAACACGTTTTTGAGAATGGGTGCGATAAACCAAATTTAACATCACATAGCAAAAATCGACCCCTTAAAGGAAATCCGTGCCATGGAACTTTATCGCTCAGATATGTAGCATTATTATTATACAGACCACATCTGCAGGTTAAAGTTTTTAAAAGTATCGCGTAAATACAAAATCTACTTTAGAACGAAAAAAGTCACATGTAGGGGAAGGTGGGGTAATGGCGGACACATTTTGTTAGAGAGGTATAACACACATATAATACGTCATATAACAATAAAAATCATGTAAACACAAAGCACTGTGAAGGTTCTACCTTTTATCAAGTTTTTATCAACTCATCATTTTGAAATTCGATGCTACGACTCAATAAAAAAAATGGCGTCGTCCGGCATTACCCCACACTCTGGGGGTAATCCCGGACCGTATTTATCAATGGCAGCTCTCTTTTTATTGGAATATAGCATTTCAATGGGAGTTAAAAAATACCCTTTTTAAAAGTGTAGCAGAAATCAAAGAACAATGTCACATATTTATATGGTCAACAACTATTACCGATTTATGATGTTAAATTGACCACGCCCATATTGGTTACCATGGAAACGGTACATGTCCGGGATTACCCCAATCCATGTACAATGTATGGGCACATCCTCTCTTATTATTATGCTCATCATTGTGACTCCGAATTCTTTTTTTTTTTATCAGAAGGTATCATACATTACATAAAAAAATAATAAGACTTTGTTTTCCTTGATGTAGAAATACCAGTTTCAAAGAGAAATTAATGCTCCAAAATATCAACTTGCCCAAAAAGTGATTTTTGTAATTCTCGCGAGAATTCGAGAGACAACCATCCCATTTAGGTTTTGTGTGATTTCAATGGAGAGGCACCTAACACCATAGGGTGGCAAAATACCACCTTCTTTCACCTGCCTTTAGATACAGCCCTGTCCGCGATTACCCCGCGTCCGCCATTACCCCACCTTCCCCTATGGACGTCGTATATTGATCAGAGCTATGATGAAACAGTAACGAAATTTCCACATCTCTGTTTCATGTATTGATACCTTCGATTTATGCATTTAATTACTGCGTGATTACGTGCAGCGACCTGTCAGTTGCTGAAGAGTCAGTTTTAGTCACGATGACGTCACAGTATTGGTATGGCTATTCCATCAGCACTTTCGACACAGACAACCGGGCGCGAATTTCAATTAATCACAGGTTGGGGATGTGCAGTTTAAATTAGTTTGATTAAATATTATAGTTCTGTGTTCAATTAAACTGGTCAAAATACATCAAATAATTGTGTTCCTACCATATAATGCTATGTTTCATGAATAGCACTGTTCTCCTTTAAGGATACACGTCACTTTACACAGCCGAAGCAGGCAACGCGAACGTCATGCGTTACGATTACCGTCCGTCTGACCTATCTGTGGTCTGACCGATGTATATCGCCCAAGTTAAAGTAATTAATTAACCCATTTGTCTTACTGTCCGATTTTATCACACTTGCCGAGTTCTGCCCTTAGCTCTATATTCTTGTTTCCCTACTTGTATTAAGAGGCTAAACCGTGTGGGTTAAACCGTCTGCATATTTTATTGTATAACGCGTCAAGAAGATTGAGGCAATTCAGTTGATCATTGTATAGGCCTGCAGTGTAATTGAATCCTGCATTGATGAATTGATATCCTACCTGGGGGCTAAATGCCGATATATATGTCATCACGACCTGATCCGTTATCCAGATTACTATTTGGTTAAAAGGGGCGTCCGTAATCCAACGTCGAGGGGCTTCTGATGCATAGTAGGATTTGATGGAAATGTTAAAACGAGTTGAATAACGCCTGGATGTGATAAATATAGTAGCATGTATAGAAATATGCAGTTTTATTAGTGTAATATTAGGTGCTATACCATGTGCTTAACCAATTACGAACATTCCGTTATATTTGTATAGTGCAAATTAATTTATCAATCAAACAAATAATCAATCGATCAATCAAGCAATCAATCAAGTAATCAATCAATTAAAAACAATCATAAAACATGTTTCAACCGAAATTTGCATTCTTGATAAAGAACTGTGCAGTTTATTTGCTTCCTATATTTTTTTTATATCCTATTCAGTATTCATAGATATGTTACAAAGATATTTTTACATACCTAAAGAAACCATTAATGCAAAGCAAGATATTTACTAATGAGTCTAGCAAGCGGGTAAATAAACCCACTACAAGATTATGGTAAATGATTAGAAGTACTCTTTTCCATCAAAGTACATATGGGATACATGGCTGCTGAGATGTTTTTAACTAATACTGATTTACGAACAAAATATTCCATGTCATTAATAAAAATGAAAGTGTGTGTCACTAAAATTAAAGTTTAAGGTAAGCGAGTCAAAGTATTCCCATTCCATTTATGGCAATTGATGTACAATAACGACGACAATAATTAGCTTTTTACCATAGGGAAAATCAACGAGAAACGCATTATCTTTCACTAAAGAAATATATAGAAACAATATGTCTATTTGTTGAACGAATTCTGAATTCTTGTGTTTATGCTCCATTTATTGTCAGATATTATTCTAAAATTACGTTTACATAATACTAATAGTTTGCTTTCAATAATAATGACGAATGTTGACATTTGCATTAAACGCCATTACGATATGATGATTAAATTAGGTTTTTGAAGAAATATATAGAAACAATGTGCCTATGGTTGAACGAATTCTGAATGCTTTTGTATGCTCTATTCATTGCCAGATATTATTCTAAAATTACGTTTACATAATACTAATGGTTTGCCTTCAATAATAATGACTTTTTCACTAAACGCTATTACGAATTACATTGAATTAGGTGTTTCGAAATAATGAAAATGTGATACATTTGATGACGTTTTATCAAAATGCATTCAATCCATTAGCTTATCATAATATTATTCTATCATTTCATTTATTTATCAAGATAAACAGATAATTGATTCATATAAACTAAAATGTTGGTCGACAAATTTAAATGTATTAAAGTCTTAAAAATATAAAGAGCAACACTAGTAATCTTCTCTTAAGTGCCAAGAGGTATGTATACATCACCAGATGTAAAGGGTCCCCTTTGTCGATCCGGGTCTTCAATTATCTTTTGAAAGATACGTTTCGATTGGAGGAGATCATTGCAAGGCAAAAAGGGAAGCTGGTATTTCACTTCAATAAATGGAATGATGCTAAAAATATTATGTTCTAGCTATGATGAATACAATTGTTTTCACATCACACAAGTAGTGTTTTTCTGCATTTTTATTTTTTTTGAACCTGCCTTGTATTTTTTATGTTTTCTCTAAGTGTTGGGGTTTTAGTTACAAGCCTATTGGACATGTAATCGGTATTGCAATCTTCCACCATTGTGTTCACCACTGTTAGACTCCATAATAGGCTGGTAACTGAAGCCTAAAAGCTTGGAGAATGAGTCTTGTCATTGGTATTTTGTAATTTGTATTTGCTATTGTTATTATTGTTTTGTTTTGTGCATTTATGTCTTGTAAAGAAGAAGGAGAAAATTATTAAAACATATCGCTATCACCAGGGGCGAGAAATAGAAGAAAAAAGTAATAACAGAAATAAATAGTAACTTTAATTACCAATTTCAACATGTCGTTAACATTTTCACAAAACATTTATAATTGTCTGGCAATTACGGTCATCAATACCACAGCAATAGCTAGTAGGGGAGAATTTCTTTTATTTATTCTTTTAAATTTATTTAATACTTTGTTATTGTTTATGTTTATTTATTTAGTGACAGTGCATTACAGTAGTTTTCAAGAAAATATAGTCGCAAGTAGTGTATTTGATATTACATTACATTGTCCGGTATTATATCAAGCAAGTGTTAATATTTAATAATTATCTATATTTAATTGTACTTTAAACAGCTCCACATTGGCGATCCTACTCAAAACAGCGAACTGATACAGAGTAACGCGTGCTATCAAGAACAGGCGCATTATACATCAAATGCGAGCCTGGCGCATGTGTATCTCTAAAATAGCGGGTTACGCTCGAGACGTGGAAAGATAAAAATGACATATTTCAAGTAAAATTGGAACTGACTAAATTAGTATAAAGATGGAATAATTGTTTAGTCACTAACTTAGGGCAGCTATTATCCGGATACTGAATGCAAGACAATTTGAGATCACCCTATATCGAACACCAAAAACACCTTTGCATCATAGGCCTACCTGTTCATTGATGAGATACGATGTTGCGGAGCGGAGTTATTGTCATTTCAATGGTCGTGGGTCCAGTTTCAAAAGTGGCAATCATCCTATAGAAAGAGGTTTGCATTACTGTTTAGAATGATCAGATTCATGATTTTCAATAGGGATGAGTGTCACTTTTGAAACTGGACCCACGATCATTGAAATGACAATAACTCCACTCCGCAACATCGTATCTCAACGATCGAGGTGTCAAAATACGCAGAACAAAATTATGCACTTGGTTATTTGCTTCGATTAATGCATACCTTTTCGAGCCGTTATATATTGGATCAATTCTAAGTGTTTCGATACTTTTTGTGAGCAGTTTATAAATGAAACACGTCAGCACATGGCAGCCCCCCCCCCCCCCCCCCCTCAATTGTTTAAAAATGCTATTGTTTGATACCCTGATCATAGTTGTTTCTGAAAAAGTTGGGTTTTCTTTTTTTCTTCTGAATCATTCATTTGTACTATTTAATTTATGACCAGGTTATCAATTTATGATGTTAAATATTAAGGTCCGGTCAACGGTCACTTGACACGGAATTCTAGTGCATTAAGCTAACATCATATATTAAAAAGTACTTGACCTATTAATCTAACCATAAACAGGCCAACGGTTATTTTGGTTGGCGTGACTTGAGCGCGACTAATACCTACCTATCTACCTACCTACCTACCTACCTACCTACCTACCTACCTACCTAAATCTCCCTACCAACGGGACCAATCGTATCACGTCTGTAGATGACAGCCAAATACGTGTCTTGCATGTACTGTGTCATACACTACACAGTATTATACGGTACATACAAAGGCGTCCTCACGAATTCATCTTTCTTCAACCCTTGGCATTAAGATTAATCACTAACTTACAAAGGGAAAAAGATATTATAAGATTAGGATTGTTGAATCAAAGCCTGGTGGTATGCACATAATTAGATGTGAGTACAAAGTACATGACAGAGTTTATTCATTTTCACAAATGTCAGGGCTCACAACGGTATTACCAGCCACTATTCAATTCAATCAATTCAAATTATACTATAACACTGAATATAACATATGCCCATAGTCATTAACTCTAGCGCCACCTACGGCTACTTGATGATATTCATAAGTCGACGTCGGAAAATCAATATAAATTATTAACAATTTCATCATGGTGTATGGGTGTCTTTAATATCAATATACAGTATGTTTCTAAATTGTAAGAGAAAGGTTTTAACAACTTAATCGTGTTCGCTTGTTCTTACAGACAGTGAATTAAGTAAGGCATTATTTATATCATGCTCAAAGCACATTTTATGAATCTAAAATATGAAATTATTAGTATTGCATAGGTCAAGCATTATTTTCTGTTTGTCGTATTGGTTGGTAAGTACCACGTAACGTAAAACTTAACAATCATCCGAAACTACAAAATATTGCTTTCCATCCGTTTAAATTTAATTAGTAGTATTTTATGTTGTCAACAACTGCAGTATAATACAACAACCTTCAGTCGTCGATTCTGTAAGGTTAATATGTCGCAGTTGCAGGTTATTCCAATCATCTTCTCTCTTATACCAACAAACGTAAGGTACTTTAACCCTTTGGTTATTTGTAACCAGTGTTGATTTCTTAGAAATTATCTCTCCTTCCGGTTTCGAGGTGACACCGGGTGTTGAAAGAAAACATCATTTCAAAAAAGTTAATTATTGAAGAAGGTTAATCGCGTTTAAAGCTACGCCAGCGTTATTGGGATGTACAAAACATTCTTAGAAATTGTCGCAAGTTTACATCCTATCAGATCTACGTTGAACAATTTACTTCTTCGCCATTAGTCGTTTTGCGAGGTGACGCCGGTTAAGGAAAACCCACATTATTTTCAAGTTATGACAAAAATGGTAAACCGTAATAAATGACCCTCGTACAACAATGCAAACTATATGAATTATTTAATTGCAATTTTTTTATTTGACGACATATTAAAGCTATGCTGTATATCTGCTACAGAAAAGCAAATCAAAATCAATTTAAATCACCATAGAGCGGTAACCTTCATTGGTAATAGATAGCAAATTTTAATCGACTTAAACTATTGATGTTCCCGAATATCAAATCACTCAAAGAAGATTCTTGTTATACGCATGTGAAGTGTTTGTTCAACCTCTGGGGTTTATGAAGCTAGTAATTATGATGGTTGCTAATGGTATCGATAAAAGACATTCATAACAATTGTTTTAAAGTCCCTCCAGACTTGATTGATGTCGCAGATTATTTTGATTGCGTTTAATTGTATCCCAATAATTACAATGCACAGCGAGAATCGCTATGATAACAACACCGACCATATTTCACTAAACATACTAAAGATAGATTCCCGTTTTTCAACAACAGAGGGCGGCTTACAGTATTGACTTAGGAAGCCTGGTCGATAAGGATCTACATCGCAGCATGAACAAGGCCAATCCAATGTTTCTGTCTGAGCTTTGAAATTTGAATTTCTGATCGGGAAATTATTTGGGTTTGAGAAAAATAGTGTACTTTAGGTCCCAGATTCTTGACTGTACTAGTATCTTTCAATACTGGAACACCCAGTATCGTTCATCGGACGATACTTGTGTACCAGTATCGTTCAATACTGGGACAAATCACAAATGGTAACATGTGTGCCAGTATCGCTCGGTACTGGAACACAATTTCGTGTTCCAATGTCGACCGATACTGGAACAGTGACATTGTACCAGTATCTAGCGAAACTGGCAACTTTTATGTTCCAGTATTGTACGATACTGGTATATCAGTATCTGGGACCTAAAGTACATTGTGTCCCAAGTCTACTATCATCTTTTTGATATTATATAGGCCTAGAATACTTGCGAATCCCCCAATAAGGTAATTTTGGAAAAAGCCGCTTTGTAAAATGTCTGCTTCGTGCGTGTACACAATATGTTAATAAGAGTAACCCTAATAGACAATATCAAAACTCGAACCCTCAACATGCTTTTATCTTTAAGACTAGACTACACTAGACCACCCGGCTCATCTGGCCCTGTATTTGCTACATCTCTCTCTATATCTACAGGGTGAATCAACGATTTCAAGCGGCCATTTGACCTTGATGCGTGCAATGAACCTTGGATTTTTTGTTGTTTGTATAAAGCGTTGTTAATCTTGTTTATTCTCCAAAAGTATGAAAGTAATCAACTTAAAAATAAGCAAACTGTGGAAAGTTTTGTAAACTGACCGTGTTTTTCGCCATTCCAATGGGATTTACACACAGTAAAATCGCATTTCCCTTGAAGAATTACATTAAAAGTGCCATGGTGTTCCGAATAACTTTGAATGCTATAATATTATATAATATATAACAGCAACTTGCGATTTCCCTCAAGCGTCCATGTACCTCGCCATATCCCTTGAGGAATAATATGTATGACATAACATTTCGAGGGACTTTACCTTTTCCATATAGGGACTTTACCTTTTCCATATAATGTAATAAATTGCTATATTGCAGTAGTTGACGTATTCATCATCATGCTTACAGTAAAATTGATTTAATGGTTTAACTCGATTAGAATTATCATAAACCTATTTGTTAAATTTCATACGTTACAGGTGCCTTTGTGCTGGGAGGACTCAACCCAGAATTGTACAAGCTACAAGACGACGATGACGAAACCGACTTCCCCGAGAACCATATAGGGCGGATATGGTTTGCCGTTGAATATGAACTGGAATCAGAACGCCTTGTGGTGTCCCTGATCAAAGCCCGTAATCTCCCTAGTAGAGTCAGAGGGAGTGTCAATCAATGCGATCCTCTGGTGAAAATGTTCCTGTTGCCGGAAGAAAGGCGGCATCTACAGTCCAAAGTTAAAAGGAAAACAACAAATCCCAAATTTGATGAAAGCTTTGTCTTCCAGGTTGGTATTATTTTATAGTAAGGGCGTGGTGTCTTAAAACCTTCAAGGTTGATATTATTATGGCAAGAAAGCTCTGTTTTATGAAGCCGACATCTTCTATGTGCCTTTAATTGTCGGTCAAGATATCAACCACAGTCGTGATTGATATGTCGTGAGATCATAATACTATTTTAAATTTTGCCTCGATGAATATATATGACATGTCCACGCCTTTAAATTTAATCCAGCATGATTTTGTTTTTGTTTAAACCAATGTACAAAATAAGAGGACGTTGTGAATTAACGTGGCCTGAAATGTACAAACAATTTTGGAATTACACTTGGGAAGAAATTAAATATCTTTTACTTGATTGCTAAATTAAATGTGCTTGATTTAAAAAAGTATATTTCATGTAAATTCACATATTTTAACCATCGTCCTACGTCCTAAGGGAGGGGAGGGGGATTATGGCCATGTGGGTATATGTAGGTATATGTAATCGTCCATCCATCCTTTGCGCTAATTTTGAAGGGAACAAATTGAGGTTACCACTTTACCTGGGGTAGGGTGAGTCGTCGGAGTAGGAGGGATTGCAACTTTACGTCCCGAAAACCCAAAATGTATAAAAGGTCATAGCCATGACGTAGAAGGCAGTAGTGCAGAGGGGACCGAACATGAGCTGGATTTATCACAAATACATTGATGTGTTTTAAATCAATATTGTGTTGTGGTCCGTTATGAAATCAAAGTAATAACATTTGATGGAAAAAAATACTTTCTAAACAACACACACCAACACAACTTTCAGTAAAAAAAAACCGGCGTTACGTGCAAAGTGAAACAAATGCGCACACAGCCTTCTTGCAAACACGTGACTAATTTGCCTCGGTTACCAGATACTGTAAGTTCACGGGTAGGAGCAATAAGCTTTTGCCACGTACCCTCCAATAGATTTATAACAAACACCCGTTGATAGCAATCGATTATAGTCACATCTGCATCAAATTATGCATACAATGCTACACTTGAAATGACGGTTGAAATCAGTGCTTTTTATCACACCTGCTCCACTCAGTTTCCTGTAATAAGATAATCATTGGATTGGAGTGTATTGGTTGATTTGGTTACTAAACGGTATTGTTATTGCTTTGGCACCCAGCTAGTACAGAGAGCGAGTTTCTCATCAACTTACATACTAACAAATATTATTCTATAGTCATCAAAAAAGTAAATTGTGAGGTAATACATGTGCTTATAACTCTAAAAGTATAATTTTTACTTAGAAATATCAATTTATTAAGTTGTTGAAAAAAAAATCCTCTCTAACTTGGGATATCGCGTGTGAAGAATGGATTGGTTACAAGGAAGTTACAGTACCAATAGTACGATAAAGTACGGTTTCCATTTTCACATCCTGCTTTTCTACACGCGAACTCAAAGTATTGATCACTAGATTCATTAACGTAGCCAGGGGGCCTGGGGGCACGTGCCCCCAGGTTCCTGGCCCTTAAAAAAAGAGAAGAAGAAGAAGAAGAAGAAGAAGTTAGTTAGGATTGAGGGCGTCTCCTGGAAAAGATCACATTATACCTTTAATTCAAAGAAATATGTGCCAGGAGAGCTCCCCCCCCCCCCCCCCCCCCCCATGGCCTTTAAAATAACTGAAATCCTACAGCTCCAAGGGGGCGCTGCCCCTTAATCCCCGCCAGCGCCAATTTCGTGTCCCCCTCCCTTTTAATAAGCACCATGGCTATGCCGATGAGTATTGCTAATTCACCAGTTATAGATAATGACAGACGATGCCGGATATTGGATCGTTCACGAATATTAAAGGTGTAAATTATGACAACGAGGTTACATAGTCAAGCGAATAGGACGGTTAACGACGGATTAATTAAAAAATGATACTGACACTGGAAATGGTTAGTTCCAGCGATTTTAGGATGACATAAATTGGTTCCAACATGTGTGGAAAGGGTTAAGAACGAGTTATACTTTAACTCTAAGAACATTCTAAGTACATTTATTACCTGGTAAGTTACTTTTTTAGGACTGTGCACGAATTATCGAATAGAAATAAAACCGCCTATCCTCGAATATGTACGTATTCGTACCGGATAACCTGATAATAAAAATAATAATAATACATGGGACTTATTAGACGTCTGACGATGTCAATATCCTCAAGGCGCTGTACAGAAAAATCTTAAAATCTACAGAAAATATTAAAAACTACAGTAGGACATATGTGACCTTGCACGACAAAATGAGCGTAAAGTCGCTGGGGTTGATTTTGAGTTATGGCCTGAAATAGTCGATTTGACTAGGGGAGGTCGACAATGAGATATTTTTCTTTTTCGGAAAGATAAACTATTTATGTATCACATTCCGAAGTATTAAGAAAATATTTGGGTCTAAATATGTTTTTTAAGTAATTTTAGAGAGAGCATTTTATTCTTACATCTCAAGAAATGAACGCAAAGAGAGGGAAAATGTCTCGAAATGTCTTGGAATTACCTTGTTTACATCGTCATTTCCAAGGGTTTAAAATAGTATCCCCTATGACAAATTTGGTGTGGTCTTAAGGTCAGGGCTTTCCAAAGCTATTAATAGTAGTTTGAACCCTGTAAATTTCCAAATGAAGCAATGACAGGCCGTTTAATATATAAAAGGTCTATGGCATAAATAATCTTTCGATTAGTTTTGACAGAATATTTTGGAGTGCCAAGTCACGATAAGCTTCACTGACTTAGAACATGTTAAAGGCTTTTTTCCAATTCAATAATTCAGCGGTGATTAACTTCAATTCATCAAAATTTCACTTTGGAATGGCCTATTATGACAACTTTGGTGTCATTTTAAACCTGAGGACATCAACTTTCTGTAAATGTGAAAAAAATTATTATTTTTAGTTTTTCTACGAAGACATGTATCCAATCAAATGTTAATAACGAATGCGTCTGGTCCATATGAGTCTATTTCTGAAAATAGAACACCACACTTCCCCATTGAAATGTATTTAAGTTAAAAGATACTAAAGAAAGCCCTTTTTAAGTCTTCAGTTTAGAGTATGGTTTATTTGATACTTATAACCAAAATGACGATGGTACCTACTACTACTAGTGGTTATGGGTAAAGATCTTAATCTCCACAATGTACACGCAACAGGCGCTCATATTTTTCCTGACGATCCGCATGCATGTGAACTCATCAGCGGCTTCTCTTATGTGACCTTCACAATAAATGAAATTCAATATCTTCTCTCATGTGACCTTCACAATAAATGAAATTCAATATCTTCTCTTATGTGACCTTCACAATAAATGAAATTCAATATCTTCTCTTATGTGACCTTCACAATAAATGAAATTCAATATCTTCTCTTATGTGACCTTCACAATAAATGAAATTCAATATCTTCTCTTATGTGACCTTCACAATAAATGAAATTCAATATCTTCTCTTATGTGACCTTCACAATAAATGAAATTCAATATCTTCTCTTATGTGACCTTCACAATAAATGAAATTCAATATCTTCTCTTATGTGACCTTCACAATAAATGAAATTCAATATCTTCTCTTATGTGACCTTCACAATAAATGAAATTCAATATCTTCTCTTATGTGACCTTCACAATAAATGAAATTCAATATCTTCTCTTATGTGACCTTCACAATAAATGAAATTCAATATCTTCTCTTATGTGACCTTCACAATAAATGAAATTCAATATCTTCTCTTATGTGACATTCACAATAAATGAAATTCAATATCTTCTCTTATGTGACCTTCACAATAAATGAAATTCAATATCTTCTCTTATGTGACCTTCACAATAAATGAAATTCAATATCTTCTCTTATGTGACCTTCACAATAAATGAAATTCAATATCTTCTCTTATGTGACCTTCACAATAAATGAAATTCAATATCTTCTCTTATGTGACCTTCACAATAAATGAAATTCAATATCTTCTCTTATGTGACATTCACAATAAATGAAATTCAATATCTTCTCTTATGTGACCTTCACAATAAATGAAATTCAATATCTTCTCTTATGTGACCTTCACAATAAATGAAATTCAATATCTTCTCTTATGTGACCTTCACAATAAATGAAATTCAATATCTTCTCTTATGTGACATTCACAATAAATGAAATTCAATATCTTCTCTTATGTGACCTTCACAATAAATGAAATTCAATATCTTCTCTTATGTGACCTTCACAATAAATGAAATTCAATATCTTCTCTTATGTGACCTTCACAATAAATGAAATTCAATATCTTCTCTTATGTGACCTTCACAATAAATGAAATTCAATATCTTCTCTTATGTGACATTCACAATAAATGAAATTCAATATCTTCTCTTATGTGACCTTCACAATAAATGAAATTCAATATCTTCTCTTATGTGACCTTCACAATAAATGAAATTCAATATCTTCTCTTATGTGACCTTCACAATAAATGAAATTCAATATCTTCTCTTATGTGACCTTCACAATAAATGAAATTCAATATCTTCTCTTATGTGACCTTCACAATAAATGAAATTCAATATCTTCTCTTATGTGACATTCACAATAAATGAAATTCAATATCTTCTCTTATGTGACCTTCACAATAAATGAAATTCAATATCTTCTCTTATGTGACCTTCACAATAAATGAAATTCAATATCTTCTCTTATGTGACCTTCACAATAAATGAAATTCAATATCTTCTCTTATGTGACATTCACAATAAATGAAATTCAATATCTTCTCTTATGTGACCTTCACAATAAATGAAATTCAATATCTTCTCTTATGTGACCTTCACAATAAATGAAATTCAATATCTTCTCTTATGTGACCTTCACAATAAATGAAATTCAATATCTTCTCTTATGTGACCTTCACAATAAATGAAATTCAATATCTTCTCTTATGTGACCTTCACAATAAATGAAATTCAATATCTTCTCTTATGTGACATTCACAATAAATGAAATTCAATATCTTCTCTTATGTGACCTTCACAATAAATGAAATTCAATATCTTCTCTTATGTGACCTTCACAATAAATGAAATTCAATATCTTCTCTTATGTGACCTTCACAATAAATGAAATTCAATATCTTCTCTTATGTGACCTTCACAATAAATGAAATTCAATATCTTCTCTTATGTGACCTTCACAATAAATGAAATTCAATATCTTCTCTTATGTGACCTTCACAATAAATGAAATTCAATATCTTCTCTTATGTGACCTTCACAATAAATGAAATTCAATATCTTCTCTTATGTGACCTTCACAATAAATGAAATTCAATATCTTCTCTTATGTGACCTTCACAATAAATGAAATTCAATATCTTCTCTTATGTGACCTTCACAATAAATGAAATTCAATATCTTCTCTTATGTGACCTTCACAATAAATGAAATTCAATATCTTCTCTTATGTGACCTTCACAATAAATGAAATTCAATATCTTCTCTTATGTGACCTTCACAATAAATGAAATTCAATATCTTCTCTTATGTGACCTTCACAATAAATGAAATTCAATATCTTCTCTTATGTGACCTTCACAATAAATGAAATTCAATATCTTCTCTTATGTGACCTTCACAATAAATGAAATTCAATATCTTCTCTTATGTGACCTTCACAATAAATGAAATTCAATATCTTCTCTTATGTGACCTTCACAATAAATGAAATTCAATATCTTCTCTTATGTGACCTTCACAATAAATGAAATTCAATATCTTCTCTTATGTGACCTTCACAATAAATGAAATTCAATATCTTCTCTTATGTGACCTTCACAATAAATGAAATTCAATATCTTCTCTTATGTGACCTTCACAATAAATGAAATTCAATATCTTCTCTTATGTGACCTTCACAATAAATGAAATTCAATATCTTCTCTTATGTGACCTTCACAATAAATGAAATTCAATATCTTCTCTTATGTGACCTTCACAATAAATGAAATTCAATATCTTCTCTTATGTGACCTTCACAATAAATGAAATTCAATATCTTCTCTTATGTGACCTTCACAATAAATGAAATTCAATATCTTCTCTTATGTGACCTTCACAATAAATGAAATTCAATATCTTCTCTTATGTGACCTTCACAATAAATGAAATTCAATATCTTCTCTTATGTGACCTTCACAATAAATGAAATTCAATATCTTCTCTTATGTGACCTTCACAATAAATGAAATTCAATATCTTCTCTTATGTGACCTTCACAATAAATGAAATTCAATATCTTCTCTTATGTGACCTTCACAATAAATGAAATTCAATATCTTCTCTTATGTGACCTTCACAATAAATGAAATTCAATATCTTCTCTTATGTGACCTTCACAATAAATGAAATTCAATATCTTCTCTTATGTGACCTTCACAATAAATGAAATTCAATATCTTCTCTTATGTGACCTTCACAATAAATGAAATTCAATATCTTCTCTTATGTGACCTTCACAATAAATGAAATTCAATATCTTCTCTTATGTGACCTTCACAATAAATGAAATTCAATATCTTCTCTTATGTGACCTTCACAATAAATGAAATTCAATATCTTCTCTTATGTGACCTTCACAATAAATGAAATTCAATATCTTCTCTTATGTGACCTTCACAATAAATGAAATTCAATATCTTCTCTTATGTGACCTTCACAATAAATGAAATTCAATATCTTCTCTTATGTGACATTCACAATAAATGAAATTCAATATCTTCTCTTATGTGACCTTCACAATAAATGAAATTCAATATCTTCTCTTATGTGACCTTCACAATAAATGAAATTCAATATCTTCTCTTATGTGACCTTCACAATAAATGAAATTCAATATCTTCTCTTATGTGACCTTCACAATAAATGAAATTCAATATCTTCTCTTATGTGACATTCACAATAAATGAAATTCAATATCTTCTCTTATGTGACCTTCACAATAAATGAAATTCAATATCTTCTCTTATGTGACCTTCACAATAAATGAAATTCAATATCTTCTCTTATGTGACCTTCACAATAAATGAAATTCAATATCTTCTCTTATGTGACCTTCACAATAAATGAAATTCAATATCTTCTCTTATGTGACCTTCACAATAAATGAAATTCAATATCTTCTCTTATGTGACCTTCACAATAAATGAAATTCAATATCTTCTCTTATGTGACCTTCACAATAAATGAAATTCAATATCTTCTCTTATGTGACCTTCACAATAAATGAAATTCAATATCTTCTCTTATGTGACCTTCACAATAAATGAAATTCAATATCTTCTCTTATGTGACCTTCACAATAAATGAAATTCAATATCTTCTCTTATGTGACCTTCACAATAAATGAAATTCAATATCTTCTCTTATGTGACCTTCACAATAAATGAAATTCAATATCTTCTCTTATGTGACCTTCACAATAAATGAAATTCAATATCTTCTCTTATGTGACCTTCACAATAAATGAAATTCAATATCTTCTCTTATGTGACCTTCACAATAAATGAAATTCAATATCTTCTCTTATGTGACCTTCACAATAAATGAAATTCAATATCTTCTCTTATGTGACCTTCACAATAAATGAAATTCAATATCTTCTCTTATGTGACCTTCACAATAAATTAAATTCAATATCTTCTCTTATGTGACCTTCACAATAAATGAAATTCAATATCTTCTCTTATGTGACCTTCACAATAAATGAAATTCAATATCTTCTCTTATGTGACCTTCACAATAAATGAAATTCAATATCTTCTCTTATGTGACCTTCACAATAAATGAAATTCAATATCTTCTTCTTAAGGGTTCCGGGGGCATTAAAACCATTGTTTGTTACAATGTCACGGGTTAGAGACCGTGACGTAACTGCATCATTCACTGATTGCAGTGTACATACATTCGCACGCCTCCTCCAGGGCCTGAAAACGCAAATGTAGGGGAAAAAACCCGTACGTCACTGTACGGAGAAAGAAATATAGACTAAAGCTAGTTTTCTATTGTCATGATTGTGGGGGTGCACAATTTACGTGTTTTATTACGCTGAGCTTCTGAGTATAGCGAGAAAAATGTCATATTAATACAGGCTTTAAAATAAGTCACGCGCGATAATGACCTGTATCACATAGAGATCGGCTAGATGATTTGAAAGTACCCTTTTGATTAAAATAAAAAAATAATAATTAAGATAGTGGAATAATGCTTAGTGGCACGAAATCGAAGACATACGAAGTTTGTAAGCATCCCCGATTAGAATAGTCAACTTGTTCTATAGTTTTGAGATCAATAATTCTAAATATAATTACGTCAGCAATGATTGCATAACAAACATTTTAAAACTGAGCAGAAAGGTAAGCTGAAAACCGTGTTTTTGAAGAGGACGGTATCACTACTACATGTATGATGGCATTAGGCGCCAAAAACAAATAAAGATGAAACAGGCTGCCACAAACCAGAAAAATCTGATGGATAATTTTTTACAGCATTGGGTTTTTTTTGCAATTATTATTGTTATAATAAAATTATTATTATTATTTTTCTTTTTTTCTTTCGTTGTTGTAAATTTGTAGGTGACATTTCGCGCTCTGCAGCAGAGGACCCTTCGTTTGTCCGTTTACGACGTAGACCGTTCGAAACGACACAAGCTTATTGGTCATGCGCTATTTCCACTAAAAGATCTCGACTATGAAACACATCAAAAGGTAGTCATGTGGTTAGATCTCGAGAAGAAGGAACAAGAGGTAAGACAAATAAAAGTGTGTTAACCGTTGATCCGGGGTTGATTGTGAGTTAACTTAATGTTGGTTTTGGTGCTTCCCTGAAAGCTAAAAGTAATGAAGAATGTTATAAGAAGAAGTCGAAGAATATAGGGAAGAGCATCGTAAAAGTTATTCTTTCGCATGTGCATAAGATATGTCAAATTGATGACTAAAGCGAAACTGTCGAGCAAAAGTAATTTATCCCATTTAAGCAAGGTCAATAAAAGGACATTGAAAAATTGAAAAATATTTGAAAGAGGGAATGATTCAACCACAAAGAGCAAAAGAATACAACAACAACAGATGTTCCCCACGAAAGTCACAGAATGAGAGGACCGCTAGGTGATAATCAGCACTTACTGATACAAAGTCAGTGTTCCAGTATCGGTTGATACTAGCACATTGAAAATGTTCCAGTATCGGGCGATCCTGGAACACAATATTTGTACCAGTATCGTTCAATAGGTACAAATCTCACTGGTATCACGTGTATTGCCCGATACTGGAACATAAAAATGTTGCAGTCAGTACTTCGTACCAGTATCGACCGATATTGGCAAATTTTATGATCCAGTATTGAACGATACTGGTATACCAGCATCTGGGATCTAAAGTACACTGTTCCCCTCTTGAGTTCTAGACTGACATGTGACACAGTTTTAACGAGCGCGCACAAATGATTCATCATGTTCATTTGGGATTGACTACTGGTCGAAAGGCTCGGATTTTACCATGACTCATATCTTCAATTTACAATGTTGGGTGTAGGAATAATGCTAAACATTATGCTCGCGTCGTTTATTGAGGTAATGTCGTCAGAGCCTAATTGACGAGTATCAAAATTTTAAAACGTTTCTATTAATACCTAGACAATTGTTGACATATAATATGAAGATGGTGGTCTTGACCCCACATATCCTGTTTTAGTTGATTTAGAGTTATCGTCAAAAGTATATTTTATGTTCAGGCATTGCTTAAAATTACACCTTATGTTATCCAGTAAGGGCTGATATCCAAACTCTCAGCGGTGTTACACCGGTATTACACCGATGTTATACCGGTATTACACCGATATTCTATACAAATATCGGTGTAATACCGGTGTAACACCGCTGAGAGTTTGGATATCAGCCCTAATGCCTATTTAACCAAGATGAAGTATGGTATTTCCCTCTGTCATGTCATCATTAAAATTTGGCAGCGTCTATACTATTCATTTGTGGCGCAGTTTCATTAATCACATCACCAACATCGCTGGAAGATAAAATACTTCGTTACAAACGATTGATTTGTTTGTGATATGAATTTTACAACCTCACAGCTATACCATGCGTTTGAGTTAAATTAAATAATCCTATAGCTTGGACTTTTGCGAAATGAAATTATTGACTCGATTCAACAAATCCTGAACAACATACAATTGTATTTCATTGTTTTACAGCAATCATCTTCGGAAATGGGAGACGTTAACTTCTCGCTCTGTTACAACAATGGTATGGAACGTTTAAATATCGTAATCATTGAAGCAAAAGGACTCAAATTATTAGAAGGCTTTTCACATGTTGGTGAGTATGATGTGTACAATTTGTTTGAAAAGCATTTCACCTTCAAAATAGCCGACCGATATTGTATGATTGTGTTGATCAAATACTTTGCATCAAATTGCGACCAATTCTTGGTTGGTCATATAGTTGCACGATGAAGACTTGTATGTTAACAGTCGGTATTTAAAGATGTGTGACCCAATCAGATTTACTTCTTATCCCATCTAAATTAGATGTTAATGTAAGAAGAACATCGACCCTGCAAACTGTGTGACTTTGGAGGTGTGTCGGTTATATGCTACGAGCGGAAATGTAGTGAATATAATAACATTACATTCCAGTTGCCTGTAAGGTTTGAGCCCAAGTTTGACAGGTAGAAATGGCCCTGACGCTAGTATTAGTATGTTCCACCCAAGAATTACATCCATCCAACACCATTGACCGCATGCTGGGAGACCTTGAGTGTGGCAGCGGTGGAACTAGAAACAAGCCTGAGGCGCTGCAGTCTTGCCACATGACTGTCCACACGTGGTGACTAATTTCCGCCAGATTTGGGCTAGTTTTAAAACTAAAATCTGCTCTTTGGATAATATAATGTGATTTTTTTTTCTCTCGTAATTTGAACTTTTCTTTTTATAAAATTTGATATAGCACTAGTTTTTATGACAAATTGAAATTAGAATTTGGAATTTCTTAACACAAGAACATTTTCAAAAGTAGTATATAGGGCTTCTAGTTACACCCAGACTAAAGAGCCTTGAGCTATGCTTAGGACAGCGGTGGAAATGGTAGCACGCACGCTGGCAAGACACAGTTGGTGTAAAATAAATCAGATAAATGGTGTAGGAGGGGATAATTTATTACCCTGGATATGTCATCAAAGACGTGGTCAAGAAAGTTTGATTTTATACAGGGAACGGAACCGTAATGACAATGTTGTACATGGCTGTACATGGTTGATTGTGAGTTAACTTAATGTTGGTTTTGGTGCTTCCCTGAAAGCTAAAAGTAATCAAGAATGTTATAAGGAGAAGTCGAAGAATATAGGGAAGAGCATCGTAAAAGTTATTCTTTCTACCCTTATTATTTTATTTTGTCTAACTTGCATCTATACATAGTAACAAAATATTAACATAATATGATCAAGAAGTTACAAATAAGCAAACAATATATTATGATAGAAAAATATTATGTTGAGCATTCTTTAAATTCTGTGTTCTTGAGGGGCAAGACAACCTTGTTTTGTTTGGCCTTATATAATGACGTGGAACATGTGCACACTTATCTTAGGCACACCCTGTATTATACTTGTGTCAATACAACAACAAAATGAGGCTAAATGAGTACTATTGAAAAGTGAGTGAACAATTATATAAATCTCAAATTATTCCTTTTTTAAATTTAATTTTGTTACAGATAGCTACGCTAAGGTGGGCATTATGAGCGCCGGCAAAATGATTAAATCGAAGAAGTCGGAGATTGTGAAGAAAAACAACACTCCAACATTCAACGAATCATTCCAATTCAAGGTGCCGAATGGTAACTTGGACGCCATTAGTGCATCAATAACCATCATGCAACACGCACAAGCAATCAAAGGTCAGTTCGTATTTTATTTTGACATGATCCTGATAATAACACATACGGCCCTACTTTTGAGGAATCGTTGTATATACGGGAGAATCATGAGAAAGCAGTTGTAAATTAATTCTTTTTTCCCGTTAATTGTTGTTTCTTATTCAAAACAAATGATGAGTAGGTGTCGAAAAATGATTGATTCTTGGTGATATATAAAATTATGCAGTAATGGAAATACCCACATTACTGTCAACCCGGGGTATAAAATTCAAAACACTAAAACACCCAAAGGTTAAAATGGTTTCTGCAGTACAACAAAGCACACAATTAGAGAGTCAATGGTGTGCAACATTGAATGTCCTAGGACAATATTTGGGTACATTTGTGCTTCTGGGTACACACTTATTTGTGAATATATGGAAATATGGGTCTCTTGCGACTCCTCCATCAACATTGGCTTATGGATCACGTCAAAACTCGACCGCCCAGCAACAGCCGGTTACGGCCGGTTCCGCCCGGTTCTCACAAAACGTGTCGTCTGCTATAATATACACACATAATGAGGTCAAATAGTTACACTCTGGTGAACACGACCGGTTGATAGTGCCTCGTCACACGCGTGAGCAATAAAATCTTGAAGTAATGGGCTCTCAAGTCTCAGTTGACAACCAGTACAATACAGCTATTGATTTTCGCTGGGGTTGGCTTTTTCAATCTGTTCAATTAACTTTTTAAAATCAATACCGAAAGTCTATGAATGGGTTTTTTATAGAACGATTATAGAGAGAGCTATTATGACCGCAAAGTAACAGATTGATAATGTAAATTGGTCCGGTTACAGCATTAAGTCAACCGGTGGTTGTTCAGTGTTGCACGGCGTGAATATTCATATACCAGTAAAATATTTGACCTGAAAGAACCGGGCGGAACCGAACGTAACCGGCGGTCAACGGGCGGTCGAGTTTTGATGTTTTCCCTTCGATAACTCGTAAGCAAAGTAACATCTTACCGCTCAACATCAGGCATCTATGTAAACCAGATTGTGTAATTATTCGTGTAATGCACCCTTGAAAAATCCTTTTAGGTGTACACATTTCCATGATACTTGAACAGAATATTATCTATACGTTACAATAAATTATATATTATCACGGCATTTCTCCACTTTTGACTTCATTTATTTGATATTATCTATAATCTATACATAAAAAAATACAAAAGTGACTGACGGGATATTATCATAAAGGCAAGTAGGCAAACATAGTTATATTTTAGACTATGCGCCGAGCACTTGAGGATGCCACTGATCACAATTAGCGGCTTTTGTCGAATGAGGTAGGATTCGTTGGGCCGGTTAAAACCTGCATGAAACAGATCACATAACAAGAGATAAGTAGTGAGCTGTGTCCCGGGTGTACCTCACAGGATATCGTATTGTAACGGTCAAGTACTTTGACTAAAAGCACATTCAGATAGTGAAAAGAAGAACAAAATACGGTTTCATTCCACCAGTGTGTTGAATTTGAAAATGTGGACGTGCGTCACGTGTGTGCTCTGAGTGCACTCCAATATGTAAATGATGCTGTGTAAAGACATCAACGTATTTATCCGGGGATGTTTATTTGCTGGAGAAATAGCTGAGACACTTTCACCCCATATGTTATAGCTAAAGAAGTATAGAAGAAACAAAACGTTGAGTCGAAGTGTTTACGCGGACTTGAACTCAAAATGTTTTGAATATGTGTAGTACATATTTTACAGCGGGTTCTGCTGACTTTTTCACTTTTATTCCTTGTTATCGCCATATCTACGAAAATAATAGACATTCACATTGGTCTTGGTTCAATTGTGTGTGTCCTTGTACCTATGGTGATTTAATATATTAGTGACTATCGTACCAGTCTTACGTTAAATTCACTTATGTGCCATACGGATTAGTTTTGCAGTATATAGCATTATGTCGTCTACATAATTATTATACATAGTATTCAGCAGATAACTCAGCTTTTCCCCACCCCGGACTCTTGAAATGAAGATGTCTCAAGATCAAGACATTAGGTGCGTTGGGGGGGGGGGGGGGGGGGGGGGGGGGGGGGGGGGGGGGGGCATACTGAACTACAGTGACAGTGTGTCGATATGTAATGTAGTTTATGCTTAGTGTTTTCGAATCGTTTGGAATCCAAACATTAATTAGATACCAAACATGAAAGGCCATACATTACAATTACAATAGAGTCGATGCTCTTAAAAATGTTACATATATAGTATCAGAGAATGTTGTTTTGTTTATGAGAAATATAGACGCACTTCTTTTTTTGAAATACAAGTTTAAAACTTTTTCATTTGAAGTTTGTTTCAAAAGGCTTATATTATTTCAGACGAACTCCTATCGATTAACACACAATCACAAACGTTGATTTCCGTAATAATTTATTAAGACACCACTTTCACAAAAATGTTGTTATGACTTTATATATTTTACACTGAAAACCCACGATGATGATATACTATTCAAAGCAATAATGTTTTTTCTGAAGGAATTCGTCCAAAAACATATGATTCCTTTCATAGAAAACATATCGTTAATTGCTCTGTATACAAAAACATATCTTACTTGTTTTCAGTGTTATCTTTAAGATCCCGGTTCGGCTTGATAATTGTTAATACACTCACCAAAACGGATAATAACATTTATGATTTCAGGTGACAAACCGATCGGAAGAGTGGTCGCCGGAGGATTTATGTATTCCCGTGGTAAAGAACTCGACCACTGGACAGAAATGGTTAGCAATCCCAAAGACACTATAGCCCACTGGCATCAATTGACGTGAATGGCCTCAAATGATTTGGGAGGATGGGAACTACGTGTCTTTGTATGCCGCTATACGTGTCTGTGCGCACATGGTAGAACTTCGCATTCGTATGACGATGTTAAATGGATAGAAAAGAGCAATAGTGGTTATCCGTGACCGGACTTCATCTTGATAACGGCATTGTGCTCACGAGAGGTATATCAAACCAGCGTAGTGCCGATCTGGGGCTTGATCGTTCTAACCAACTTATGAAGAATATAATTTCACTCGGAGATCAATACACAGATTGGCCGGAAATGTTCACAGAATCAATCCAATGCATAATAATTATTAGACATGACTGAAACGGGAGCGTTTAATACAAACATGGTCCTTAGTAACTACGGATGGAGCCTAACAACTACATATGTCATTTGATTTGCTATAAAAACTCTGACACCAATCACCAAGTGATCGATTAGCCGTTATGTAACACACGATCAAATTATCACAATTATCAAAATGTTCTGACCCGTGGCAATTCGAAGTTGCAACATATGAACATAAGAACTTCTTCACAGCAACAAATTGTCAGACAACTATGGTCACCTTATTAGTGTCTCGTTTGGGCTATGCGCTCATCTCGAGTAGGTACCATACTATTATGTATTTAAAAACTACATGTATATGTCTTTTTAAATTTTAACCAATTTAACCAATTTTAATATTAAATGAAACAAACCTCTGGCATGAAATATATTGATATTTCATATTTCTACTGATGGAGTAGGTGGCATACTGCTATAACCTGTAATGTTAAATTACATTACTTTTATAATTTTTAGACATTGTTAAAAATAAGAGTGAAACCAAATACTGGCATAAAATGTATTGATATGTTAACTTATCGATACTGCCTGTAACTTTGAATATCGGGTTAAATTAGAGTACCTATTATCTCATATTAATTATATTTCATTCACAAACATATCTATGAGTTTGTAACTGTAAAAATCCAAATATTTTAGTTACCAAGCATTTACATCAAGGGATATTCAGATATTTGGTAATCAAAATCCATGAGTCAACAATTTATGCATAGTTTACGGTTACCCCATCCCCGAAACTTCGTTTCCGTCTTACCGCCCAAATGTAAACTCAGGTCAAATTATGTCGACTGATCATGTAAGATTCCTTTAAAATCCAAACTATATAATACTAAAATAAGCGGTAGTATCTTGTAGAAACAAATACCAATAGCATTTTGTTTTTGTAATGAATATTTAACAAACATTTTATAGTATTGAGCCATGATATACGGTAAAGTGCGTATCACTTCCCATGCGGCAGTCGTCTGCAGACGATCATTCCAAAATTTCACAAAACGTTTCAAAGATGTTAAGACTTAATTAATTACATCACCATATTTGGAATCACCATGAAAAATGCATTAAACTAAGTACAAACATACCTAGTATTGGTTAATTCATTCATGAGATAGACTTAGAAAGTTTGGAAAGTTTTCAGAAAAGAATTATGGTAAACTAATACCCGCGTGAAAAGATATTGTAAACGAGCAAGTTATATATAAAACAGTCGGGAGTGTTTCAAGAGTATTTACCTGAATTTCGGCAACGACATTGAAGGTGCTAACTGTAAGTGCCGGCCTGAGGACCCTTTTATAAAACCATCCAAGCTAGGTTCATGATTTTCTCCCAACATTAGTGAAAAAGATTAAAAATATCATGTTTATTTTCAATGCTAATAATAGATTAACCAGACGATGCATGGGACGCGTATGGTATGGATTTGAGTGAATCGAAACAAAGAGGCGTGCTTTGCCTCTTTACATGGTCAGAGGTCGTTTCAATATACTCTATCACATCTTTCCCAGCTTTACTGGGGAAAGCTGTATGTATGAATGAAATTTCATTTCAGAGTATATGGAAACGACCCCTAAGTCGGTAAATAGACGAATCAACATAAGCGGTCTTCAAACGGAAAGTGTTTCTTTTTAGTAGAATTGAAGAGCTTATATGAATGGGTTTCTGAATCGTGATCAGTTCCATAACATGTTGTTAATTTACTTTCTGTGTCATTGAGAAACTAACCACAAATCTGTAATTCATCAAACTTGCAAGATTTTTATTTTTCTCTTCATTGTGGAATATCTACTTTAATCAACTGTTTCCTAAATTGAATGAAGAAACACAATATAAGTCGGTAAAAGTGGTTTTCAACTTAAGTAATAACAAAGTAAATTAATAACACGTGGTTGTGGAATTTTTGAAAACGAGATCTTCAAATAAATGGGAAATGATTCTCCTGGTTCTCAACATGCTCAACGATTCTCATACTTTTGGGGATTGAATACGAAACAAAAGGCGGGACCAAAGGTGACATCATTTCGGTAGGGATTCGTCCAGATATAAATCTATATTGTAATATTATCAAGCTAAATGAGTTCGAAGTCGGACATTTTGATTTTGAGGTATATTCAAAAGAGGGATGACATTCTTTTGTTAGCAACAATAGTTTTGAAAACCTTTCAATAGCTCAGATATTTGGATTAAGTGTCCATTTGTAATGGGTTTTCTGCAAAATTTAGTTTCGCTAATAAAACTATACAATCAATCTAAAAAATAAAAACATTGTGTACTTAGGCTTTATTTTTTCCCTTTAATTTTCTAACAAAAAGATCTTATGTATAGCCCCGACATGTATGCAATTTATGCCCTAAAATTAGTATTAGGAATTTTAATAAGTTAATGACAGACACTGTTAAATTTGAATTATTTCAGTAGCCAAGAGCGCTTTTAAAGTTATCATGGTTATGCAAACTGACAACGGAAACGGAAATATCCATTATTCAGAGTACTATAATAATAAAATGCTAATATTTGATCTTTATTAAGATTTAAAGATCAAACACGTCAGTATGGAGCTATACTTAACCAGATAAAGAATTATTATGTGAATTGTATGTAAATCTCAAGAGGTTAGTAACCGGGCTATCAGAAGAAAGTAAATGTCAAATCAAAGTTTCTATTTTGGACAAATTGCAATTAGCATCATCATCAGTTTGATATGTACTTTGTATAAACACCTGGGAAAGACCGGAAAGATGATGCAAGGGAAATGGCTCCTTCAACTAATTATATATTGATCAACTCTGCGTTGGCGAGCAGCTAGTTCAATAGTACTTAACTATATAATATCGATATACTATGATATCAAACACCATGGGGCCAAGTGCTTATAGGTTTAATACTTAACTTAAACAAGAAGAAACTAGACAAATAAGACTTATTTATTGGTTAAATTATGCACGTCCGTAAATAAAATCTACTAGGGTTTTCGCGTGCATAATCTACGAGATTAAGCTTCAAGGCTGCAACACGAGGTTTAATCTAATGAAATCTAATACCAAAATCCACATTCATATACTGTACATATACTTCCAATAATAGTATATATATAAAGAGTATTGCATTCACGTGTAACATTGAATATTTAAATATCAAACACGTGGTTGGTAGAAATTAAGACCTAACAGGAAATCTTGCTGTTAATTGAATCGGTGTGTAATGGTGAAATAGATTTCTGGTTACAGTTCAATGTTTCAAATTGAAAAAGTTATAATTAGTTGGTTGTTGTAAGTTTCATTGATCAATACCTGTTATGTTATATCGCTATGAAAAATAAGATTAACCACAAGACATCAAGCATTTAGACCTTCAAATGCTATGTGCCATAGTACAGTGTTTTTATTGTAAACACAGAGGCGGGACGTTTTTTTTTTGGTCATTGGTAGATCAACGACACAAAACTACATAATTGTCAGTGAAAGTATTTTGCCATGTGATTACATACCGTCATCAGGTGAATTCACACGCTATTTTCCGTTGATTCAAAATATATAGATATCACACGAGGTCGACCGTTGCTCTAACATATGTGATGAGTTTTAAAATAATAATATCAAGGTGATATTAGATGCAATAGATGTTAACAGTACTTAAAACATGTATCGTACCGTATTCACCTAGTTTTGAATTGTGGGTCGAACGAAGTTAGCCCGGAGGTTTAATTACCGTGCAAACGGTTGATAGCCACATACAACCTGTCATCGTGGGCCGGGCGGGGCAGGGTAAACTGACGTTGTGTGATTGTTCGGGTGTAACGGTTCAGGATATTTCGTGATATTCAAACCAGTAATATTCGTATAGGCATATTATATTTAGTAATAGATCGAAAGGTCATATATTTTATGCGATGTTAAGTGCTTCTGTGATTCTCTGTAAAATGAGTAAGTCGAGGGTTCCATACCGATGGCAAATATGTTGTACTTGTTCAATAAGAGTATAATAACACCATACACAGCAAGAGTTGCGTTCTCACAAACAACCGTCAACAGTGTCTTTTTTAAAACCATGAATATAAATCAATAAGCTCACTTTGTAGTATTGGTCGATCGATATTATGCTATTATCTGAAATCTTGACACTAAAGTAATTGCGTTAAGTAAATACTTGCACAAGTGCTTATTATAAGCTATGTCAATATTTGTATACATTTATTCATTTTTTATTTTATTTATTCGGAAAACACTTTCAAAACAGCGGCATCCACCAGGAGGTGGTGCATCCAAACGAATATAAAAACAAGAGTAAAATACACAAATAATACAAGTAACTACACGGTACAAATGATAAGACAAAAAGAGAGAAAATAAGCATATAATCATGAATATCATGAATATTATATCATACATAAAGATGGGCTAGTCATGCAGCTTATGTCATACAGTCATGAAGCGTAATGCACGTTTTATATAAGATTTACAAAAGACATCAAACTGTTTATCAATCAAGGCATCATATAAGTAGTTACTCACCATGGGGTGACATTCAAACAAGTGCTACCTAATATTAAACAAAGTTGTGTATCATTATCACAAACACTAAAGACATTACCCTTGGCAATTGTTGAATCCAATGATTGGTTTAACTGGAAATTTTCTTTCAGTAATCCTACGCATATCTTATATAATTGCAACTCAAAACCAAAACCAAAACCAAAAGGGTTTCATTTTCCACCACGTGCAAGATGTTATCATCGGTTGTAGATACCTACACCAAAGCTCTTTAGGGGATTGGTACAGATTACACCGGCGTTTACGTGTATCAAAAGCGATAAATTCAATGAAATTTAAAAAAGATGTTCTTAACTGGTTGGAATTGAACCAAGCGACGCAAGTAGAGGAGCTTTCTTCTTTGTCTCTCACTTTCACGGTAGCAATCACTTTCATTCAGCAACATTGGAGAGAATTACCATTTATATTGTAGTATGTAGGAAAAGCCTATTGTTTCACAGCAGAAGTATGCTTTTAGTTTTCACCACGCCGAAAATACGAAATATGGCTAAGAGTCAGTTAGTTATCTTCGCTGCACAGAATTATTTGGAGTATATTTTGATAATTATTTTTAATTAATAATATATGTTTCAGAACAAATCTTATAGTTGTACTTAAAGAAAGTATGTGGTATTTTGTTGACACATTGGCATTCTATAAATTATTGTAAATAAACATTCGATTTTTTAATAAAACAATATGTATATAATGTATATCAGTTTACGTAAGTATATAGGATAATTTTTTATAGTATATCATGTTATAAGATCGGTGTAACTGTGAGTTTTATTGAGAACGATAGTGAGTTACTGATTGTACAGATATCATATAATGTAATGGAATGTTCTCTTTTTTATTGCGGGAAAGCCATCATGTCATTGTAGTTAATCTAGGTGGGGTTTAAGAATCTTGACGAACCCTCATCACAGAGTGTCCGAGATTCCATAGAAATATATTAAATAAAGTCGTCGCTGTTCTGACATACCGGCACATCACAACAGAATTAAGTAAAGTGATGTGCCGGTATGTCAGAACAGCGACAAGGTGTATGACCACACATGCACGGATGCATTCAGAACACATTTAAAACACATTCAGGACTCTCTGTTGACACGGTATAGTGGCTCCCTCTACCATGACACCTGTGTATCAGTCATTACAATAAAATATTGGGAATGTGCGTACACTGCCATACTTCATGAAGATAATTATTATGCAAACGACTAAACAATGTACTTCATGGTGAAACTTAACGCAACATGTACCAGTGATTGAGTGGTACTTGCGCTCTATTTCAAGTATGTTTGCGATATTGCGGTGCGCTCATTGTAATACGCTCTAACGTCACTGCACATAGTTAGATGGATGAAGTAACGATTTTGAATGCAGACTGGGTACAGGTGAGGGTCTCTTTTTCTGCCATTGGAAGGCGCAGTGTTATAAATAATACTATGATGATTTTCCCTGTTGGATAGTGGGTCTAGCTTGTGTGGATAATCTCAAGAAAGTAATATTTATAATACCTAAGCGTTAAGCTCTTCATATTTTTAAAATGATTACGAAACAAATAATGTTAATTCTACCTATTTATACGAACTGGAAGCTATTAAATAAATAAATATTGAGATATATTAAAACTGCGACAGGATCGTTAATAGCTTTAAACATAACAAATGCATAATGTAAGAGAAAAAAAAGAAAAACGTTGGGTATGCTTCGTGTTGTAGACCCGTGTTTTCGTCAAGATTATCAAAACATTATTACCAAAGATTTGTTAATAAGACTCATCAATGAAGGCATTCCAATTAACATTCGGTTTGTAAAAAGTATGTCTCAGCGACGAAATTCCTATAAGATTTATACCTTCAAGACGGACTGCGATAGCGAAGATGTCACAGAGCCAATTAGAGAACGGGGTTGCAAAATATGACCTTATCAACTACCGGTAAGAAATCCGTGCCTGCTGTATTAACATGCCACATTTTTTTAAAGTTCGTTAAACATATTTAGATAATGATTTTCGAATGAGCTCCATCCGCAAGTAAAATTCATTCAATATCTTGAAGAAATTGACAAAGGTGAATATAAAAGCCAACAGTTACTTTTAACAACATCGATGAATCCATAGCTAGCCTTTATTGTATCTGGACTATGGCCCAAACAAAAGATTTTGTATCAAGAGACATTGTACATAATTTTGTCTGAAAGAAAATACGCTCGTATATTAACAGGGCGTAACTAGACAGGGCAGGGGATGCCCCGCTGCCAGAAGGCTCGCCCCCTGCCTGATGCCCCCCCCCCCCCCCCCCCCATGAAATGACAAACAAACTCTATGTAAGTTACAAAAAAAATTATGCCCCTCTGATCACAGGCCTGTGCCCCTAATACCACCCACCCCACCCACCCACAACTGAGGACCATAGTTACGCCGTTGTATATTAACCTTACTTTATATTGAGAAAGTTGAGTGATGTCAATGATGTGTAAAATAAAAGTACATATAAGATAATACAGATGTGTATAATAGTTTCATATAGTGTTTATCAATGTGACCGTAAGTACTTCTTGTAAGATGCCATTATTGAACAGGTCCTCGTCCGATCAAAGAGACTAGTATCAAATATTTATGTTCAACTCAATGTGCATTTCGTATCTTATAAAATGATGTTCAATACTATTCACAGATAACATAGAAATAAATGAGTATACGGTTAACAATTCCTTAATATCAAGAACCTAGGTAACGACTGAAACCCGTTCTTTCCTCCATTCATCTAAACGACCACCCGCCACCTTCATTTCATATAGTATTGGGCTATGCCGTGCATACGAGGTTGAGATTAACCCAGTGGGCACGGTCGGGGAAAATTACGTTGTATAGACGTTGTATTGAGGTCGAACGTCGGGCAACCTAATTCCAACGTAAGAGCAGCGTTATAATACTGACGTCCATACACCTATTCATGTTGACGTCGCACAAACGTTGCCTTATAATCGGACGTACGACGGTCATCGCGCGACTTTAATACAACGTTGTGGCAATTAGTAATCTATGATGTCGGTGCACCTATTAATGTTGATGTCGCACACCCGTTGATGTACACCGGCTATACGACGGTCATCGCAAGAGCTAATTTGCATATTTTACTTGGCCTTAGGCCTATATTAGCCGAGTAAATTGCGCCAATCGCTCATTAGCATAATTGCAATGGTACAAAAATTAGCAGCGGTGCTCGTGTGTACCATTTCAATTATGCTAATGAGCTAATTTGCACCTTTTATTTATTTAAAACTATTTATTTATTTGAATTAAGTCGATGCATTAATTTAACACCATTGAATGTTTATTGATATATGCATATGCATATTTTATCACTGGTTACAGGAAAGAGAAGTTATTGCTCACTATGTAAATGCAAATACATTGAGCAAGAACATAAACATCAAAGAGCCACAACCCTGCAGCCCACCCCAACCCACACCACCCTTCCCTGGTTACTTAGTGATAATTCACAAAGTACATGTACATTTTAGGAAGAAACCAACACATTTTCTATCAAATTTTTATGTTGATTCCATTTTTTTAACGTCGGCACAACGTTGCATGTGGACGTCACACCAACGTTGTAATTTGGCGTTAAAAAACTTTCATATTCACCTTCCAGACAACCTTCATCCAACGTTAGATATTGATGTTGACACAACATTGTACCAACCAATTTGTGACCACTGGGAAAACTCTTCCGGCATTAACCTTCTCTGCAACTGTAGAAAACTATAGTCCAAAATTACGAAATGTGCATCGAGTTTCATAGTATTTGGTCCATTATAGATCAAAGATATTTATTGTTTTGTTTCAGTAATTAGAATACAACAATTTTCATAATACTAAAAAATAGAGGTATTCCATTATTAATACATTATCATAAAGTAGGTAACGATTTATCAAGCACTTGTTCGAAATGAATATCACATTTAAAATTAACACCAGTTAATCGTTTTACAAAGCCATGCAATAAATGATAATTAATTGTTTAAACTTTTATAATAGGTATGATTGACGATTCACAATATATGCCTTTCTCTAAGTGATGAAAAAAAGAGTCCTTTTATGTTCTGATTTTTCTTTGTTTTCTTTTAAGCTTTTTATCGAGTTAAACTAAATGTCACCAACTTTTATTTATTTTACCAGGAATTATCTGGTGTTTAAAAAATGTTTCAGACAAAAACCATAATAACAATGTCAACAAATGTATGCGCCATCCTTTTAATAGCAACCCAAAGATATATCATTAATTAACGGTTAATTATTTGTATTCCCATGAAACGTTATAATTCATTGTAGATTGCCAGATAATTATGATAATAAAGGTACTTTATTTTGTATAATAGCGTCTGTGTCTTCAATTTCAGCTTACAATCGAATCACATGCCAGAACCGGTCCACGGAAACCCGGGTCATCGTTTTGGGAGTATTTGGATCCAACTGCTTCTAATCCATCAAAAAATTTATCCTCCCACTTCCATTGTAAATTGTTGACTATGAGAATTCATGTCAATAAAAACCAACGGGCGTCGAGATTGTTTTATTTATCTCAGAAAAATCATTACTCATCTATGACTCAGGCCTCCGTGTAGCGATCCTGACATGAACCGGATGTGCGTGGTGGATTAATTGTAAAAGTTTTCATTAATAGGAAAGGTATGTTGTAACCAAAACAGGCAATATTTTCATTGTAGACCAAATAAAAGTAATTATCTAGTTTTTATCCTTTTTTCTTTTCTTTTTTTTAAAGAAAAGGACCGTATATTCCCTGCCCCAAAAAGTTAATTTGAAGAAGAAAAAAATGTTTGATTAGTGATTTTCTTTTCGAGATATCGACATTTTACTCCATATAGAGCTCTGTATAAAACACACATCTTCTCCAACCCACTGTCTTTTAATGCAAGATTCTGGGACAATGGCGCTTCTCGGACACGTGCCATAGACATAAATGATTGCTTAAAACGATTTAAAGTTTAACATGTATATTTATCGAAATGGTAAAAATAAGAAGGTTTAATTTTCGCTAGTTAGGAACAAAATTCGGAGAAAAATGTTTTTATAAAATAACAAAATATAATTTTTAACGATTTACGGTTTAATTTAAATTAGTCATCTCCAATTCTAAGACACGTGGAATTTACACTAATGATCTTTACCAAATATTTAAGGTTGAATTTAAGTTCTGCATACTTCCGCAACCCCTCCCCCCTCTCCAGGCGCATAGCTAAGATTTTTTCAGGGGGGGGGGGGGGGCAAGATCCCCATAGATCCCCATAACGGTCCCTATTTCAAAGAAACCAGGTCAAAAAACGGCTGATTTAACATGATTTTCCGCCTTTTTCGTCCCCATTTTGCCAATTTTTCCCCGTCCGGGGGGCAGTCTGCCCCGCCCCCCCCCCCCCCCCCCCCCCCACTCGCTACGCTACTGCCCCTCTCCGTACGGCGCGGGGTCAAAAATGATCTAAAAAGTATTTAAAAAGACATTTTCGATTCTAAGACACGTGGAGTTGACAGAAACAATATTTTCAAAATATTTTTAATTCAAGTTAAATGCAATGGGTGTTTCTTCAGTAATGAGACCCCCCTAGGGTCAATTTATGTATGTGGCCATAAAACTTGTTTTAAATTGATTTTCTAGTTCATATTTGACCAGCACTATTGTTTGGTAGCAAAGAGATAGCGAGCAAAAATTCAGAATCCTACCTTAATGTTTCATTTTTTTGTACACAAACCCTATGGGAAATTGTGTGTCAATGTTACAACCGTTAATGTTCAACCGTTATGTGCGTCAAAAATATTCAAACGGCTGACTATTTAAAAGTTGACCATGTATAAGGTTTGGGCTTATTTCCTTAGTTGAAAGACATCAATTACTTGAAACAAAAACAATTCAGAAACTTTTGTTTCACACCAGAGGCTGGAAATCGTCCGAATTAGAGTGGTTTCTAACGGTTGTAACATTGACGCACTGTTACAACCGTTATCAAAAAAAAGTCAGAAAATGTCATGGAACTCAACTTAAAGACCTGACAACATTTCAAATTCAATTTACAATATTCAGGTAGCCTCAATGTGATGAATTGCATAAATAAAGGAAAGCTCACTTTGCGATTAATATGTGCTTCAGGAGGTCATCAACTAGGTCATTTTTATCAAAAAAAAGTCAGAAAATGTCATGGAACTCAACTTAAAGACCTGACAACATTTCAAATTCAATTTACAATATTCAGGTAGCCTCAATGTGATGAATTGCATAAATAAAGGAAAGCTCACTTTGCGATTAATATGTGCTTCAGGAGGTCATCAACTAGGTCATTTTTAATGACCTAGTTGATGACCCCCCCCCCCCCCCCCCCCCCCCCCCCCCCCCCCCCCCCCCCCCCCCCCCCCCCCCCCCCCCCCCCCCCCCCCCCCCCCCCCCCCCCCCCCCCCCCCCCCCGAGTGACGGCTTGAAATTGGATAGAAATGGATTAAAACCACTTAAATTCCTTTAATTTAACCGAATGGGTGCAATTCAACCGAATGCTAGTCAGAGTTTGGGGGAGGGGGCGGTAGGCATGCCACTATAGCTCAATGTCTTGGGTACCGGGTAATCAAATTATAGCAATATTACTCCAAAGCTAACCAAGATATTTATTATCACGCAACTATAAAATCGAATTAGCATTCCATTTGATGTGATATAACCAAGACATAACTTTACCCTAATATGTTATATCAATATGCGATTTTCTCTACACGTATGATTCAAAATTCATGATAAGTTGTGAGAACAAAATGTCCTCTGCTCTGTTAGTGCCCACTGGTTTAAAGATTCAATGCAGAGGGCTATAGTTTTTTATGATAACACCTATTGCCCACCACACCTATGATTCAACAAATTTGAATGGGGAAAGACCAGCACAAAAGAATGGTTGGGTGGCTGGAGTTGCTAACTTATCATAGTGCAAATGTCACCCGCTGCACAACAATTCAGTTATTCATTCAGTCGTAATAATACTTTCATGGTCAGGGTGTCATTGGAAAGAGAACATCATGTACTTTTTTAAGACATCACACTTCATCTAAAACTCAACAATGTTCCTTCAATTGATGATTCAATTTGGGTTCCTTTCTTTTGATATACAGTACAGCTCGAAATAGAATGGACAATGTCAACGCACTTCATTGCAATGTCATTGCAATGTCAACGCAATGTCATTGCAATGTCAGTGCAATGACATTGCAATGACTGCACTAATCGGGTTACATCTCAAGGCATCATTGCAATGTCATTGCAATGTCAGTGCAATGTCAGTGCAATATCATTGCAATGTCAGTGCAATGTCAACGTCATTGCAATGTCCATTCTATTTCGAGCTGTACTGTACACTGTAGTGAAAACAGATATTGTTTTGATGAACCTTTGGTAAACAAATGACTACAAGATGACACCAGAATTAGTTAATTAGTGATTTATTTTGAAAGCCACATGGGATTCTGGAACAACGAAATTATCCTCATCTTATAATAAAATATCAACATACCTTCATACTATTATCATTTATAATTGCAGCAAATGTGTTATAATGCATTTTACACTGGCAAACTGGCAAAACAGGCAACAGGGAAGTACAAAAAGGATGTTGCTAAAATCACAAAGGCACAACACACAGTAGGTAACTTTGGCAAAGGGGAAAGGAAGTATTTTTTTGTATCTGTCTGTCGCTGAGATATATATTTAGAATAAGTTGGCATCATTATGATAGAGCCTGCATTGAATATCAGGTATGTAAACCCATACTTTACTAGCCAGATTGAAAGTATAACGGGAGCTTTTTTAAAAAGTGTCTGTTTATGCTCTCAATCTGTAAAGGTCAACCAAAATGGTGATTCAAGTCTATTTTATTCAATGGGGTATGTTTAGAAGAGTATTATGCAAAAAGAATTTCTTTAAAATATTGTCCAGGGAAAAATATATACAAGAAATCAATCATAATTTCCAGTGTTTCTTTTTTAGTGTGGGATGAACTGTATACGGATGACGCGTTACTACGTAACAGGTGTTACTCCCAACTCGGTATCGGTCCAGGTCCCGATCGATAAGTCTGCACAAACAAAAGTCATGAGTGGATGCTTACGCTATCGACCTATTGAGGTTCTGTGTGCGAGCCTGGGTAACACTCATGACGTATACAGGGTAGTAACCTGCCATCGTCAATATTTATGATACAAATTAGTTATGCTTAGAAACTCTATATTTTGTTTTTCGGTGCAATATTAAAGGGTAATTCTTTTTGCATTTTGTTTTTTACAATATCCTCCATCGAGAACAAAAAACTTGAATCACCATTTTGGTTGACCTTTAAGATAAGGTGGGAGGTGAAGTCAGTATGTATTGTAGTGAATGCGTCATAATATTACTCACATAACCCTAATGTGATGTGTTTGAAGACATTTCATAGCATGTAGGCCCCAGTGCCAAAAGGCTGTACCTTATAAGCAGAATGCATGGGTTGTTTTCAAATTAATTTGCAGAAATCTACTTGGGAATATGTATTATACAAGTCTACTTGTATCTGTAGGCCAATCAATCTTTACATGTTCTTTTGGCACATTAACGGTCAGGCAAACACAGTTTTAAGACTCACATGCAAGAAAATGGATAGTTTGACAGTCAGTCAATCAATAAATAGTTTTCGTCATAATAATTTGGACAAAATTCCAAAAAGGCAAGTGTATGTTTTGCTTGACCCCGGAAGTGATTTTCTACGTGTAACAAATATGATAGTAAGCGCGGCCCGCACGAGAGTTTGGTCAAATTTTGTCCATCGCATTATTATGACGGCGAGTTGGCGACTTTATATATTTATTACTTCACAGACCCAATTTGTGATCCTTGAAATCTAGGGATAAAGAAGTACAGACAGATATAGACGCAAGAGGATCCTCTACTCTTTACAAAGGAGTCTGTGACCTTTTGAACACAGGACTCATGGTACTAATGATCTAAAATATAAGCATATTATATTCTATTCCAGCATCAAGAAGTCTCTGGATAGTGGATACTTTTGGGAATATTTGGAAGCACCAATACAATTGTTTTCAATCAGCCAACAAAGTAAAATATTTTGAAGCACATTTAGAATATATTAGCACACAAATTCCAGATGATGGACTTATACCATACTCATTACTGACATGATATTAAACAAATCAATTCATGCATACTAAAAATTACAGGAATATCTTCTGTAATTGAATTTTCCAATAAACTGACATTTACCTAATATAATACAAATCAAAAAATAATAAACTCCTCAAAAATAACCTGTATTTTGCATATAATATAAAATTTGTTCATAGTGTAATTAATTCATATCAATGAAAAGCTGATGCGTTATTTTTTCCAATGATATCCACTGTGTATAGTACAAATCACTTGTTCACTTGAGAATGTGAAGAGGGTTCAATCTGAATGGAATCTGAATGTTCCGCATTCACCACTATGTTGCACTCGAAAGAACAACCCCGTCTATTTCATTGAACATACAGCAGAGTTGTCCTTTTGAGCACAAAATAGTGGTAATTTTGGCATTTTTGAGATTGAGATCCCCACATTCTAGAAGGCGTTGATCACTGAAACAAGTGGTCGGTCAGTATGTGGTATTAAATGAACACATATGAACATATCACAAAATATACAAAATATAGGCAACTGAAAAAGAAAATCCAAACGTATTTGAGGAGTTCATATAGTTTTAGGTTTGCTCATTATCTTACTGCAATCCCAGCTACAAAAAGTTTGAATGCCCTGCAATCATTATATTGTTATAATTATGTGGTCTCATTTCTGCTAAATTGACAGTCTTCCAGCATCACCTGATCCTAAAATCCTGTGTCAACAGGAGGAGAGGGTTATAAGGTTTAAAAAGTATGTCAACAATAACTGGCAGGATTGTGTATGTTGATGATTGGATGTGTGAGTTAAAGATAAATATGTGCAATGTATAAATATGGTATATCGTCGCTGTTCGGTCAAAACAGTGTATATTTTTTTCCGACCCTTCACATGAATAAAGTAAAACTGCCAAATGGGTATACACATGTGTTGCTTTAGAAATGTTCAGGGGGCAAGAACAATTACAAGGTCTTGGCAGATGTATTTTGGCCCTTGAACATGTTTTAAGCAGACTGCCAAAAGGTTACAGATAGAAAGTATTACTTTATACATGCTAAAGGGCCGGATGAAAATACTAGGTTTTGACAGCAAAGCGACTATAGCTTCTTTTTAATTTATTTTTGTTATATTATGGTTAATGCTGTTACATTTTTTCCCTGTGAAAAAAAACATGATTTTCTAACAAACCAGAATCTAAACAATTTGGCCATTCTAAGATATGGTTGATTCAATCTCTAAATATTTAATTCAGAAGAAGGAAATTCAATGCTATTTTCCACAATTACATTTGAAATATATAAAGACAAATACAAAAAGCATGCATAGGATACTTTTCCATTTTCTGACTTTAGTCGATTTATAATTGAACGAACACAATGAATCAGCGTATTGCGTACATTGCAATGAAGTGCGCACAACCATAAGCGTGACAATTTCGAGCCCGTTCATCTTCGTGCTGCATGTGTGTTGTTCATTCAATTTTTAATCATACTTTAATACGGAAGGTGGCACACTCCTCTTGTCCTGTTGACATTAACTGAATAGACCAACAATAACGAAAATGAATTTTCAAAAAATGTGCTAGTATTTTAGTATGTTATGACCTCATTGAATGATGGTCTTTCTTAAAGTGACCTGATGTCATAAAGGAGTTTGATTCTTTATGTAGCAAAACACTTGCACAGAAATGTGCTAATAGTGTCCTAGAATGATTGATCTATAATACCCAGCAAGCTGAATATCGTTTCGCTTTCGAGCACCATTGCTATTGGCCGGTTACATTGCTAGTGTTTTAAAAATTCTGCATCTGTTTTTAACAGACACACCCCTACACTACTAATTTTCAAATTATAAATTAAAATTACAAATTTCAGTTATGTGGCCAATTGAAATTTGAACACAACAAATTAAATTCAAATTTCATATTTTAGTCATCATTCTTTAACACTTGATACAACTTTAAAATGTATATATTATATTTGTATTAATATATTTATCTTAAATAATATTATTTACAATAATACAGTTATGGTATAGAGTTGAAGCTGGCTCTTTTGTATCCGTACATTTGCCTATATTAAAATTATTTATGATCTGTAATTAATGTTTTATAAATACATTTTACTCCCTGCACTTCAAATTTGAACTTTATCGAATCGTTTTACAGTTTTTATTAAAGTCAGTTCCAAATTGGTGACCGATAGCTTGTATTCATCCATGGGCATACCCGCTGCACTTATAATTGCTTATAATGCGCGCACACTTTAAATAAACCAATAACGCTATTATAGCAGGGTTTCTGTTTGCATGCAGATAAATACAAACCTCATAATTCATTTTTAGCATGCACTGAATTCAGAAGATACATTTCTTTCCTGATTTACTTGTCTAAGATAATTCAAAAAATGAAATATATCAATCCAAAATCACTACTCCTGCTCCATAAAAAACCCAGGTCAAAACAAAATAAAATAGTTTAGATTTTACCCAGGGAGTGTATAATCAGCACTTTGGGTGTGGAAATGACCCATGCTCAAATTTGATTGATAACACACAGTACATAATATATACAAAATTCAAAGTATCATTCTCCATCTGAGCCCATCAAGAGACCAACACATGGCAACAATAATCAATAATACTGGAAATTTAACACATATCCAATAATGGCTTCAAGCTGGGCAAAGCTGCATAAAATACATTTAAAAAATTACAGTTCAAGTCGATTTCTAGACATATTCAACAGAGTCCAAGAATGAGCAATAAAACTGGAAATTTATCCTGCATATAAAACAATCAATAATTGTTTCAAGCTGGACAAAGCTGCGTAAGGAAATGGTACAGAAAATTGTGTGAACATATTCATCAGAAATTGTCAATAATGCTGGATATTTAATATACTGATACACATATAAACCAATATTTCCTGTAAGCTGCACAAACTAGGCTTGAGCCAAACACTCCCGAGATGGTACATGAATTATGCATACTTTCTTGCTCTTTGCACGGATCCGCCATTTGCAAGGATAGCCTCGAACTGGAATCAGATTTAATGAAGTATTGCATCGTTTCACAATGTCTCATGGAGTGACCAGTCATAGTGTGCAAAGAGAGTTGAACTAGTTACATAATTAATGTTATGGAATAGTCTCATTCGATGCGGTGCCAGTTTGAGGCTCTCCTCCAAATGGCAAACCGTGCAATGGGGCGAATACTATACTTCTTTTATGCTCTGAGAAAGGAAAAAAATGAGGGAAATGTTAATGTTAAAATGACTGGAAACATGAAAGGGAAGAGAAATACTAACAAATCTCTAACTGAAAAGGCAACAATGCTTCTCATTACTCTCATATTTGATAATCAGACTAGAAGCCCTAATTCAAAAAGCAGTAATTGTAGGTTTAGTAAAATGTGATCCCATAAGTAACAGACTCTTTTAAATACAGTTTTCTATACGCCAAATAATGGAATCATCAAAATTATTGTTTCGAGACATTTCTTTGTCCATAGTTATGTTACACACCTCTTTATGATTACCCTGGGTTTTTCTAACTTTTTGACATGGTTACAAGCTGCTGTTAATAATTTGGTTAGGTGTTAAAAAATATACAATCATATGGTACCAAAACAAAAGATGACAGAATTCTCAAATTCTATGCAGGATTTTAAAGGAAGGCTCTGCAGCCCCAATGGCCACTAAATAACTATATGGTTAAGGGCTTAACTGTTGGCTTCTTGTGTTGCATCTCATTTTAAATTGCATGGGATGTGTTACTTGAAATTTAGGACATAACAAAACAATGACTACATGGAAAGACAATAAATGTAAATGTTACACATTTCAGTCACATTCGTGCATATAGATGTCAATTTGGTGGCAAAACTTTGTGATTTTGCTACTCATTGACCAACACAGTAATGTAAAATATATACATTGCATCTTAAAAATGGTTTCAACCTCACAAGAATATATATTTCATTTCTTTATATAATACTATGAATTCACTGACTATTTATACATAAATGCTGACAGCTGACTGTCTACACCTGTGTTGCTTCTTCTGGTGCCTCCTGGTTGTCCTCTGTGACAGGTATCCTGGATGCTGATGCAGCCGGTGGATCTTCCTGCGACCTTGCGTCTTCTTCTTGAGCACATTCCACATCTTTCTTAGACCCTGTGGCAGAAGCATGGTCCTCTGTTATGCCGCTGTCACTGTCGCCTGTAGATTTCTGCAGTAATTTAGGCCCACCTAAAGCTATGGCAATAGCTCCTATTGGTGCAGTCACTACTATGGATAGGACAGCTAGTGTCAGCAGCTACAAACAGTGATAAAAAGATAACATTCATGTATCAACAATATTTCATTATCAAAATCTGTTCAAATAGCAAAGAGCTATAATTAAGGAGAGAATGCACCTCACATTGGCGTAGCTAGGATTTTTTTCAGGGGGGGGGGGGGCAAGATTTCTAAAATTTTCGTAAAAGGTTGCCCCAAATTTTTTTCAAGTCACTTACCTCGTGAATTTCACGTAAGTGGGGGGAGGGGGGGGCGGTTAAGGTCAAAAATGTTCACGCACAGTCAAAAAAAATTGCACAGTAAATGTACTATATGTACAATTTTGCCTTCTTTTTGGCTAATAACCTCGGTCTTTTTTCTCATTTTTTTCCTATTTACTTTTTTTCTCACCCCTTTTTTTTTTTAGGGGGGTGGGGGGCAGGGCCCAAATTTAGTTTTTTCGTCAGGGGGGGGCATTTGCCCCCCTGCCCCCCCCCCCCCCCCCCCCGAGCTACGCCACTGGCACCTCAACATAATGGAGGACTACATTTCTCTCACCATAATCGAGAAAAAAATATGGACTGCAGAAAAAGAAATGTTCATAACATTTCATATGCGAGGACACAAGTGTTTAGTAAAAAGTTGGAAGTTAATTATATAGAATGATGAGGCTTTGCAGCCCTCTACATGTACATCATTATGAGACCTGAATCGTTTTTGGAAACAACAATCATCACAGTTGGTAATATGTAATCCCCTTTGCTAGCATGCATGACTACCCAAAATGTGTAAGAGGCGGAACTCTAGAAAGGGTGCATAACATGTGTAACAAGTTAAGGGGTCTTAAAAACAATTTTCCAGAAATCCTACTTTGCATGTTGCTTTTGTGCAACATTTATGGTGAGCAAAGAGTAAAATAAACGTAGCATGGAATGAGCATTAAATCACAATATTTCAAAATTCTTAATCTTTTATTATTAAATACCTACCTGTGTGCCTTGTCTTACAGCTTCAGTGGCAGCATCCCCTTCTAAGTTACCTTTTGCTATCTGGTAGTTTGCCTCATCCAAAGCAATGGAACCAATGGCAGCCTGCAATAAAGCAATGAGGAAGGACAGAAAATCTAAAGCAAAATGCTTGCATATGTGGATTTGAAGAAATATTGTCACTTTATAAGAATGGATGGACAAATCCAACCAAGACAGCTCAAGTTAAGGACATTTTAAGCGTACCTAAAGACATGGCATTCCTTTCTTCCATACATTAGTTGACATTTTTCTTTAATTACATGCATGTAAATACAATCATATTGGACTTATGGTAAAATATAATCATATTTAACCTTGTGTTGCTTTTGAAGTCATCTATAATATTAATTGTTATTTTCACAACATACTATTTGACTATTAATGTGTTTTTTTCAATAATTGAACCACTTCCACTTTCAACAGCGGAGTATAATGACCCGTTACAAGGACATGTGACCTAGGCACATATGACCTTAAAATGGGGTCACTAACTCTTGGAAGTGTAGTGCCAACACCCTCAACCCTGTATATGAGATAGCTTTTGATCCACATATAAATGGCCTTGAAAACAGTGGCTTTTGATGTTCTGTCCTTGGTATAGAAAGTAATAAACAGACCCAACCATGTCATTTTCTCAGTTTTGTCTGGTGCAACACATTAATTACTGTCTTAGTGTCTGTGTAGGCATGAAGCACATCCACATACAGCAATAACCAAACATTCTCCTGGCACATCAAGTGCACAGAAAGATTGTATCACCTTACCTCAAGGATACCTCCAACGCACTACTGATAAGGCCACACAAATTTGTTTCCAGTAGTGTGCGCGCATTTAATTTTGATGCTTGATTCTTGCGCATTTATTTTTTAATAAAAAAACAGAACAAATCTATTGTTAAGGCGCCATCTTTTGTAGAAATTTTAGCGAGCATAAGAGTAACAAAAAAACACAGATTTGACTAAATAAACCCATTAATGTATTTTCCTAATTTCAAGTCAAGAAATAAAGAAGCATAAAATCATTTTGCATTTGACTTTTCAGGCTTGCTACAAGCTTGCACAGACACTTAGACTATAAAGGAAAAACATATTGAACCTGTTTATAATTTCCATGCCAACGCCAGACCAGCAAAGGCCAGTGTGCTATGAGATATATCGGTGCGAAAACTGTTATTTCAAGACCAGATACCTCAAACCCCCATCCAATTTGTTTGAAGTATAACTTCCCACACTGAACGTGCATGCTAAATAATGCTACTGCGTAAAAAGACCACAACATGTTTTGGCTCTCTTTTTTGTGGGCTAAAGTTGACTCTCTTTAAATTTCAAATTGAATTCCAAGATGCAACTAATTACAGGATTAGGATTTAATGTTGTGTTAAAATGGATTTATTTGCAGCATACATGTACATACAAATGGATCTCTTATATGACATAACAATATATATACAGCTTACCTGTACTGTGGCTTTTGGAAACCATGCACACATAATGAAGAATGTTTCTTTGAAATTGAGTCCTGCCCACTGGACTGAGCCTCCAGCTATTGACAGTCTCAATACTAGACCCACTAGTAGTATCACTAAACCATAACCTGTAAAATAAATATATGATTTGATGATAACATGAAAATAAGTCATTCAACTGATGATAGACTAAAGAGGGGTGTGGGAAAATTCTGAGATGCAGTGCCCCTCTGAAAGCGTAAGTGTTTTAGTACTCTAAAACACCCTAAAAACCCGATATTGACTAAATAAGCATTAAAAACAAAATTTGAAAGTTCTAAATTGTTTAATTAAACACCTGTGTGCCTGGACATCAATATTAACCAAATTGACCAATGAAACTTTGCAATATAAAATAGCAAAAATATTGTGAAACCATGAAAACATTGTACTATACCACAAAGAACCCCAATAACACAACCACATAAGATTTACTTGTGGATAAACTGTTTAGACCACTTTTCTTTTATGGTTAAAACTTTGTAAGAAGAACTCACATTATATCCAAAAGCATTTACAACATTTTGAGCAATAATACTGTAATAAATGTATAGATAGCCATCATTTTGTCTTCATCAGTATTCTGATGCTGCCCCTACGGTCACATGACCCCTTTTAGACGATGACAGCTGATCGTCATATTGGCGGTTGAATGTGGGTCGCTGGGTCCTGATCGTAAGGCAAAAAAAAAAAATGTTATGTTGTCCTCGACCGCCCGCTCGTCATTTTAGGGCCGCTCCGATTTTATTTTTTTTCAGATTTTTTTCAGATTTTTTTTCAGATTTTTTTTATTTTTAAAAATCGTATTTTTTTAATGACAAAAATCAGATTTTTTTTTTTTCAGATTTTTTTCAGATTTTTTTTCAGATTTTTTTTTTTCTTTTTCAGATTTTTTTTTTTTTCATTTTTTTTTCCAGATTTTTTTCAGATTTTTTTAAAAACAGTTTAAATGGCATTGAATATTAAATTAAGTGTTTATAACATATATGTGCGGCTCTTAGAGTGATTTTAACTTCTTGTTGGCTGAACTTTGAGCTTCTGCTGGTAAAAGAAAATTAAAAAAGAAAAAAAAAGAAGAAAAAAAAATCCGCCCGCCCGCCCCTCCTCTCTGAAAGCTGTCGAGGACAACATAACAATTTTTTTTTGGGGCTTAATGGTATCTCATATTTTTCTCTTCCATTTTCTGCTATCTATGAGACATTGTCTAACGGATGTAGTCTATTTCCTTTCCACAAGACTGTGACATCACTGCATCATTTACTAATTGCAGAGAATAAACGTGCACACCTTTTCAAATGAGGATGAGTTTGTTTAGACTTATGGTCCTTACAATGCGCTTTGACAGTGTTAAGGGGGCTGTGCACCTTCGCATAGCCTCCGTAAAACTGCCGTAACTTCTTCATTATTCATTTAATCTTAATAAAAGTATACATTTTTTTGCAGGAAAGGGTTCAATGAATCCAACTATGATCATGAAATTGACCATTTTGGAGAAAATTATAAAAAACATGTTTTTTGACCCATTTTAGGTTTGGAAAAGATAACTCAAAATATATTTTGTTAAATTTTGTCATACTAGTTTTATTATATTCCTCATGCAATTCCCTAGGAATCAGGGTTTTTTTTAAATTTTTACTTTATTATTTTTTGCATTACAGACCAAAGTGTGCCAAAAAACCTGTTTTTTAACCTCCAAAATCATGAAAATCACGTTTTTTGGTAAAAAATCATATTTTTTGGCACTTTTTGTTCGATAATTCAAAAAATAATAAAAGTAAAAATTTAAAAAAAAACCCGATTCCTTAGGGAATTGCATGAGGAATATAATTAAACAAGTATGATAAAATTTAACAAAATATATTTTGAGTTATCTTTTCCAAACCTAAAATGGGTCAAAAAACGTGTTTTTTATCATTTTCTCCCAAAATGGTCAATTTCATGATCATGGTTGGATTCATTGAACCCTTTTCTGCAAGAAAATGTATACTTTTATATAGATTTAATGAATAATAAAGAAGTTACGGCAGTTTTACGGAGGCTGTACCTGAAATGTCTATAGGCTTTTTCATTCATCATTAAAATGACAGAGTCCAATTATCAACATACATGCTACAAATTACAGGGTGTCTCAAAAAAAGTGCCCCATGTGAAACATGATTTTTTTTTTTGCCATGAAAAATATAAACATTGTTTGCAAAATACTAGTAATCATGTTCAGCAATCTTTAATGTGCCATAAGATTTTTTTCCATACATTTTGGAGCTTCCGTTATCAAATTATGGCCAATCTCTTTGGGCATGTTCAAATTCACCTTTGGCCACTTTTTGTGCGAAGAGAGAGAGAGCTCTTTTGAATCGTCATTCAGTGTGTAATTGAACATAATCAATTAAATCAATAGTAATCTATATACCTACTAAATGTTGATAGTTAGTTGAATTTTAAACAAAAAACATATTTTCATCCATATTATCCATGATATACCATAACATATTTGAATTTTAGATGGTATTTTAAAACAAAACATTGACATATCTTAAAATCATCATCAGAATCATAAAGGCTGTTTTTTTTGGTTGAAAGCCATTTTCTTGTTCAAAAGTGGCTAAAGTGGGATTCGCACTTTTGTTACAACTTACTGAAAACAAAAAGATGTATTTTTAACTAATTTTCTAACTCATGGTACACTTTTTTTGAGACACAGTGTATTGTAGGTTGAGATGCACCTAAAAGTAGTCTGAAGATTGTTCATCCTTGTTATGGACAAAGGTGGCTCTCAGAAGAAAAATTACCCTCAATTTTGTTCTGAGACTTGCCCCCATATAAACCTCACATCATCTTACCTACAACAGAAGGCTCTAAGTATTCTAGTTTCACCTCAGCACCAATCAGACCAAACAGAATAGGTTCGAAGAGAATCCAAACTATACCAACAAGTTTCTTGACTGGCTCCTGAGCAAAGAAATACACACACACACACACTGATATTATGAACCAGGAATGATCGATACAAACTTGGATATTATCAGAATTGATCTTGAACAAATGAAATAGCTCTTTATCTCCATTAAAGGTGCAATAAAGTTGTGTTAAAATTGAACCACTATGCTTCATCCACCTGGTGTAAGAATTTAACATTTAGTATTCCTGTTAAGGGGGAATGAAGTTTTCACTTATGTGAGGCATCTTAGAACAGTAAATGCATTAATTATTGGAGAAATAAAATAAAATATGACATTATTGACCAGAAATGAGATACTTAAAACAATAGAATACATAAGAATTAAATACATGCATAAATATACGACATTTTTGACTTCGCGACGGACTTGGAAGCGCAAAATTGATCATTACTTTGCAGAGGAATATTCGATATGGTTCATTTTTGAAGCAAATGAAAGCTAATTCTCTGGGCTGTGATTTACAGCCAAAAAAAACAAAATCCATAATATAAAAACCTCTAAACTCTAATTCCCCCTTAAACCAGCATATTGTGGGGCATATGACTCTAATGCTGTGGGGTATGCACTTACAAGAAAAGTAACAACCCCTGCATAAATGAATACAGGTTTATAAATCTTATACTGTGCGATATTTTGGCTGATCACATTATAGTCTTTGTCTGGCAACTGTGATGATGATCTGGATGGCTGGAAATGTGAAAGCTGCAGAGTAATGTTAGTATTTGTTCAATCCTAAACATGTGGTAGCTGCAATTGGAGGCCTTGTTCATGTGGAGGGAAGGTCTTTCTCGCTCTCTCTCCCAGATAGCTTCTCAGACTCTTCACGATTAAAAATCATAGTGTTTACTGGGTTTATCTTATGTCTGGAATCCTTTAAATACATGTATGCTGCAGAGTTGATGGTTGATGCAGGATTTTAATGACTGCTTTGTTTCTCCTACATAACCCTCTGGACATCCAGGTTGCATTTGATACCATACACCAAGTTTGGTATAAAATTGGATATATTGAGCCCATATGTATTGGTCGAACTATGAGATTAAAAAATATTGGGCGAGACGCAGTCGAGCCCAATATTTTAAAACTCATAGCTCCACCAATACATATTGGGCATAAATCATCCAATTTTATCATTATTATGTTTTGGATCCAATATTATCCATTATTATGCAGTTCGAATCTTCCGTCCCATACTTGTAATGCATTGGTAAAGACCAATTATTCTGAACATTGTGTCACTGGAGCGAACTTGGCTGACCAAGTTCATTCGCGAACTTGGTTGATTCGGTTACTGCCTCTTTAATACATTCAAAGCCTCACGAATCCACTAAAAGCATGTGCTAATACACCGATGTGTAGCGACCGCACGTGTAGAGTGCAAAAAATGTAGTCGAGACTCGAGACTAATTTTGGTTTAATTAATTACGATCGACATCCGGGTCATGGTCGTTTGTGTTAAATATGGCGAAGGGTTCCTGGAGCACGAAGCACACATCGTTTTGTGACGCGAAATGAAAATGAATTTCCAGGAATTAGGCCGACAGTTCTGTATCGCGAAGAAGCACCGATACAAGTGTGTCTATCTGTATAAATGGGGACGTTCCTGGCCTAAAAAATGGCGATCGTCAAAGTTTTGTACTGTAACTTGTAATGTAAGTCAATGTAAAATTGTAAGCTTTACATAAACAACAGGTGTTTTTTTTAATGTTGAAAACAGACGATCGGCGAAATATGTCTTTTGAATTTATTGCTAACTGTAAAACTTGAACTTGCTACGTGTTTGGAATTTGTTTTGGAGCTTTGGTTCTGTCATTCTGTTAGTGTACCAGAAATGTTGAACAGTTTGGAAAAAGTAGGCCTAGGCCTACAGACTATTACTTTTTTTAGTACAGTGTTATTCATTTATCTGACAGGCTCAAGTCATTTCTCGAGTATCGATTCAGATTCCCACTGCATAATAATGATAAAATCGGACAGATTTTTTCGCATGATACACAAATATATTGGTCTCGCTATGCGTTTTAAAAATATTGTGCTCGACTGCATCTTGCACGATATTTTTTAAAACTCATAGCTCGACCAATATCTTTGTGTATCACGCTCAATTCATGCGATTTTATATCACACTTGAACACCTCAAAACATAACAATGGTTTAAATTGATCAATTGAGCCCACATTTATTGGTGGAGCTATGAGATTCAAAAAATGCTACTCGCCCAATATTTTAAAACTAGCTCATAGCGAGACGTTTAAATATTGGGGGTAAAGCATCTAATGTTATCATTATAATGTTTTGGATCTAATATTTTCCCAAACTTGGATTCATCAAAACATAATAATGTATGAGATGGTGATCTCGCATGCTTTAAAGTAGTTCTAATTCCTCTCAGAGGTCCTCCCACAATAGATTTGGCTATAATTTTGGCTTTTTGGAATTCTAAATTTGGATACCCAGACTTCTTTAGTGCCTATTTAGCATGATTTTTCTCTCCTAATGCCTAACTTTACACATGAGGGTTCATTGGTTAGCCTTATAATGCCTAACTTTACACATTGGTTTTTAGTTAACTTCACAAAATGCCTAACTTTACACAAGTTTACACAGTACCCAAACACCATTAGGACCACAGAGGGAAACTACCTTGACACCCAGCTTAAGTTAATACAAAGCAAAAATCTATAACAAATGTCAGTCCAATACTGGATTTGCCTCTATGCCTATAGAATACACTACACCATCATGATCATGGTTGAATGGAATAGTATTTAGCTGCAAAATTGTATCTTTTTATTGAAATGTGTGACATGATCTGATCCATTTGGCCAAATCTTGTATTATTGTGATTAAAAATTAGGAATAAAAGTGAGATGCATTTAGAATATTGATATGGTTCAGCTTATGGTAGCTGTGTAATTTGATAATGATAAAAAAATAATAGCATAAATACCTTGTCCTTTTGCCATCCTTGTGCAGCTACAAATGCTAGAATAAGGCACCCCATGGCCCCTGCACCTGGAAATTGTGCAACTTTACTTCCAAACAGAGCAAATAATCCACCACCAAAGACTAGAATGAATCTTTTCCAAGCTGTAGACTCCTGGAAAATCAAAGGAAAAGTTGATCAATGAAGCAGTTATTCTGTTGCATCGTACAACTGTTCTATTGGACACAACACTTATTTTTAAACACAAAAATAATTTCCCATGCAGATCTAAAAGCTACCACATCAAGCAAAGTTAATTTGAAGACAGTTAGAGGTATATATATTTGGTAAGTTGTCAGTTTTGTCCCCAATTTTTGGTATTGAGTTTGTACTGATCACAAAAACAGGGCAGTGTATGTGATATCATAAAGCACTGTGGCAGCATATAGGGAAGGGGGCATTGAGGATCTACTTCGAATCAGAAAATTCAGCAAACAATTTACATGACAACAGTGCATCAAATACAGGGTGAGTCAAAAAGACTGCAATAGTGGAGAGAAGCCATTTTGTTTTCAAAACCAAAATGAATTGTAAAACTTTTTAAACGTTGCAAGAATGATGTATTTAATCCTAACCTTGTGTGAAAAAATGAAGTCGATCGCATTTTTCGTTTGTCTTTGGTGACCCTCTTTGCTGCACAACCAAATTTACCTGTTTGTCCACGAGCACAGTGATTTTCATTTGAAATGGCACACATTGCATTTTCATATTTGAATATCCCGCCAACAAAAAAATGAAAAATTTCAGTTTTTATTAAAATTTAGAACATTATACGCTTTTATAGCATGAGTATGATTATAATTGATTATGCTAACTCACATGTAAACAAGAAAGGATGCATCAAATTCCAATAACATCACAAATGAACTCAAGTTTCCAAATTTGAATGAGAGGCACATTTTGCGATCTGATGCAGATTTTGGGTATCTCGTGGACAAACGTGTGAAATGGGTGCACTGGTCAAAAGGTTCACCAAAGGCAAACGGAAAATGATATTGACTTCATTTTTTCACGCAAAGTTAGGATTAAATACATCATTCTTGCAACGTTTAAAAAGTTTTAAAATTTGATTTGGTTTTGAAAACAAAATGGCTTCTTTCCACTATTGCAGTCTTTTTGACTCACCCTGTAGAGCGCTACAACTATGAGATGCAGCATTCAATTGGGGATGGATTCTTTTGATGTTTAAGTTTTATGTTGCACAGACTTTGGAAGAGATAATCATGTGACTTTAGGTTGAAGGTTTATTTGGTCCAGTTCATAACATTGGGCCAATGCACATCATAATTAAAGGCACATGAGTTTTTCCCATCTTCAACTGGCTATTTAATCCTAGCTCCAAAACGGTTAATTTTATTTCCTGACTCACCTGCTTTATATCTGGTATGTACCATAGAAGCACACCAGCACAAACTCCAAATGTGACACCTATAACCATCTCCAATGGCCCACGGAATATGTTGAATATAAGGTTTCCTGTAGGTATGCAGAAAGAAATGTCCACATTAATAACATTATCTTAAAATAAATTTTCTATAATAAAGGCATCAATTTTCAAATTTAACCCAGTACTGTTTAACCCAGGACATGTTGTCGGGAAACAAGATTTTGAAATATTTATAGAGGCCAATATATTTGGTGAAATATAAAATAATAGAACAAAATATGCTTCTTCAAATCATACCTTGTGATTTCAAAGTCTGATAACCTTCAACATGGTATTATTCCAAAGCCAAAGCTTTAAAATGTGGGCCTCTAACATCCATTTTGATGTGACATGTCACAAATATGTAAAACATTGTGGGATATTTTGACTTGCTTCCATGGAAATAAACATTTTTGTCAATAATGTAGAGTTGGTAAATGTATTATCATGCGGCCATATACAAAATGTATAGTATATGACTGTAACTAACTTATTTACTTTTTATCCATTTTAGTATGATTTCAAAATACTTCAAAAAGTCTAAACAAAAAAGATTTTTCCTACTTATAAAGTTAAAGGAACAGAATAGATCACTAAAGGCCAGGGATAAGGCCACATGCATGTTTTGCAAAAAGCAAAAAATGATAGAAAGTTTTGCACCAAAATGTTGTATCATGTACTTCAATAAGGTAAAATAATCAGCGATCGGTTATCATGTTTCTCTACAAAAAGTCCAAGAGATATTTAACTAATATATTTGCAAATAACCTGTTAAGAATATAAAAATGAACTTTGCTACATCACTAGATACAGAGAGTGTGCATACTGATGTTTGCAATGATAAGTATGATAATATATCCAAAAGTACTTTGTAACATCATACGAGATGGAGCGTAGACATAAACAACCTGATTAACATCAACATACACCTAGCACATAAAGTCCCTGACCAGGTGCTTTGAGGTTAGCTAATTCAAAATAGATAATCGGTACAAAAAATCTGAGATATACATTAAATGAGCAAATTTCTTCTCCGCAGTTTGATACCTCATTCAACAAAATCGAATGGATACTTTTATAGTTATGGCGATTTCAATGACCGCGCATGCAACAGAAAAGTTGCACTAGGTATAGGAAATCATTGATTTGTGTGTGATTACGCACTGAAAAAAGTCACATCTAATCAGCTAAGACTTGTATTCTTCACAGCCAGATACATCCTTTGTCCCGCACATTGCGGTTATCACTCCAGACCCATTCATCCGTCTCGTTCAGATAGCACACAGTTATGACAGTTATCACACACAAATCAATGATTCCTATACCTAGTGCAACTTTTCTGTTGCATGCGCGGTCATTGAAATCGCCATAACTTTAAAAGTATCCATTCGATTTTGTTGAATGAGGAAAAGAACTGCGGAAAAGAAATTTGCTCATTTAATGTATATCTCAGATTTTTTGTACCGATTATATATTTTGAATTAGCGAACCTCAAAGCACCTGGTCAGGGACTTTATGTGCTAGGTGTATTTTGGGCATGCCATGTTTCTATGAGATCTCACAGATAAACATTTAGTACATTTATGTTCCTATTTAAATAACGTAAACCTGTTATCAAAACTGTTATCTATAATTGGTGATAGATAGATTACAGACAAATAGTATAAAAGGGTAAATATTCTAATTATAATCAAAACAAATAATTGTTGAATGTGTTCTTGCGCTGCACTATATTCCAAAACAACATGCGCACGAAGCTGTGAATGTACATTTTGAAGTCGCATAGTACTTTACTAAAGGAACTGGTTTTCATTTGTTTGTTTTGATTATAGTAATAATAAATACATTAGACATTGTGTGAGTTTAATTTTAGTCTTAGACCAAATGCAAAAAGCCTGGTAGTTTTATTGCATTCCATGGTGCATTTACATGGTTGCTGCATATTCTTGCTCTATACTGTTCATCAATACGATTAATCTGAAACATATTACACATTTCAACTCAAATTTAATAATGTGATGGACGCTATAACACAGTGGGCAGTCAGCAAACCTCTTGCATTGTGTTTTAACTGATGTAAATATTCTGGTAAGGGTCATAAAAACCTCGTATGTTTTTAAATAATCCGAAGGATATATTTTACACAGTTTGGAGGTTTTATCGTTCAGTATTTCCTAATTAGTAATAAATCACAAGGGTATCCCATTTGCAAAAGAAAAGCAGCTACATGAAATAACAAACATACACACATAAAAAAAAAATCTTCCAAGGTTTACCGTATCTCATGCTGAAATATGGTACAGAATGTCAGTAAATCAAATGTCAGATTTAAAACATAAAGCTAGATACCTGTTGAGAAAGAGATCCCAAGCACGATACCATGAGCACTGATTGCAAATACATTCTCACAGCTAGCAGCAGCAATGGTCAGGGTAGGTATCCCCTTGCGGGTTCCAAATCCCTTCTCCTGGAGTAGTAACATGGATGGAACAACCACTGCAGGGGACACAGCTGCTATTACAAACCTTGATATATAAAAAGAACAAAATGGTTTCCCGGAATCAAATGAAATATTGCTTGCATACTATTATCTTACAAACCCCCTCCACCTCCACTTCGCCATTCCTTCCAAATAACTTCCCCTGGAAAAACATAATAAATCCAAGACCCCACACAACACTACCATTTCCCCATACAATTCCTTTTTTTGTTGAATAGTTATACATGATAATTAAACATCAGGAGTAGATGCAGCTGATACAAAGCTATATGTGATGTTTACCATTTGGCAGTGTTTCTGTGAGTAACTATCTAATTATGTTTTAACACAAAGAAAATTTCTTATGCAGTCAAGCATGCTGTGCCGACAGGAATTTCCCCCCAAACAAACAGTACAAAACATGTGTTAATGTAATTAACAGCTGGAGATCGTCGGACTTGCACCTTCATAAAACATGGTACAGATAGGCATCTTGGACACAGAAATGAAAAGAAGTTGAATCTCAAAATAAATATGTAATTCAAAAAATAAAGGGTCTTTTAAGAAGAAAAAATCAAAGGACTGAATTAAACTCACATTAATTGCGCTACTTGCAAAAGGATTTTCTTAAAGACCCTCGTTTAACAAAATTATAAGCCTTTCATTGCAATGTAATGCCAATGGGCCAGTGGACACTGGTGACATAAATCAGTGGTCATGTGATGGAAGTGAAGCATGCTGGTGTTGCTCAAGAAATCTTCTTTGGTTTTAACACAACTAAATTAAGACCCAAATGTAGACCTTCCTACTTTGATAGTCAGACCATGGACTTATCAGACATAAAATTCAAAAAAACTCTGAAAAAACACCTAAATATTAAACACAATTTCAGAACAGAAAGTCAGCCCCGAAGTTGCTCTTCTGCTAAGTACACATTTCTCACTGGTAATTGGTACAACCAGCCACTTTAAATGATATTGATTAGTTGATTGAATGTACTTAACTGACCATTCAGGGCTAATTGACCATAGCAAAGAAAAGAGTTCATAACAATAGGTGACAAGAAGTACTTGCAAGAACTGGACTTAATTCCTGTTTGGGTGGCAAATCATTTGAAGATGTTTGAAATGTGTATTCTGAAAATAATAGCAATTTGAGGAAATATTGATTGATCCCATTTAATTCATGTGGGCAATAAAGACTCGGAGGTTTTTTTTCTTCTTCAATTCAGACAGTTTGATACAATTTGGGTCAATTCAAACTAATCAGCATACGGATGGACGGACATCACAATTTGCTTTATCAATCATTTTTATCTATTTATGTATAGACCTTTAATACAGGAGGTAAATCAGGTTGAATTAACCCTAAATGTAGAGCCACCATTTCTCCATTTTCTAAATTTAAAATTCTGTTCTGTAAAAAGTGTATTTTTTTCTTCTCCGTTTTTCAATAGCATAGCAAAAACATGCATTTTGTTATATAGTTTGCAATTTGCAGTGTTTCAAACATAAAATCCAACAAGGAACTACAATATTTGGATTCAAATTGTGTTAGAAAACGGTAACAAAAATTTTGTTATACCGGAAAATGGGGCTCTACCCTAATGCAAATGTGAAGAATGATGCTAGTTGCTACATGCTATTCTATTTGATCTGTTTGATTCACAGTTGAAATCTTTTGAAAAGAATCTAAATATGCTGGTAAATGACAACATGAAAACACATGTGACAATATGACCACTTTCTCCATCTTTAATTAATACCAGGCGTCCCGTTAGAGCACGTCATTGCGTCCAGAGGAGCTCAAGTTTCCGAAATTCAAAAATAAAGGTTTGACAAAATAAAAATAAGCTTATAATAAATTAAAAAAATTGTCAGCTAAATCACTCTTAAATAGTGCAAATGTATAGTGGAGATTCACTGGAAATAGGTTTATTTAGTCAAATCTTTGCATTTTCTTACACTTAAATCCTCCCTAAAATGTGATTTTCGCTGTGGATTTTCATTTCTGGGTGTATCGGCCGCCATCTTGGGTTTAAGTTGAAACATGTCGGATGAAGTCAGACACGATTTCGACAATAGATGGCGCCCTAACAATCGGCCCATGGACGCACACATTTTCATTTGGACGTGATTTGTTGCCACCTAATCGGCAAACTTGCGTCCACGTGGAAGCGCATTTTTCAAACCTTAACGCGAAGCCTGATTAACACTGAATCTAACTTTTGACCTGAATTACTGAATATCCTGTATTTAAACCATAATTTCCTTCAAATCCATGAAAGCTTGTCTATAGATAATCCTTCACAAGGTGACCTAGAAATTATACAAAAACAAATGTCTTTCTTGCTATTTTACATTCATCTGGAATGTTTCGTATATTTTAAAGGGGCCTAATTAGGGATTGGTTAATTGGTTAATTTGATTGTGGTTTTCTACACTTATCAGAGTAGAGTAGAACAAATCATATTCAAGAGCTGTTTTGGAGAGCTTTGATAATATAAAATCACTCAGTTCACTGACTTGATATCTTCTTCTTATCTTGGCTATCTCTATACTTTATATAAAAACCACTCACCCCAACATAAAAGCCCAATCCCATGCAAAATGAAGCAGAGCATGGCCTACTGCAGCAACTATACATGCCTCTAATATACATGGGAAGATAGCGAGACGAAAGCATACACCACTAAGACGCTTCAGGGCAGCTGCGTTGATACCAAGCCCTGCCTTGACGAGGATAACAACGAGGGCGATGTTGCGTAGAGCGGCAGACCAGGACGGAGTGATGTCAGCTGCTACATTAATGACAGGAATGTTCCTCAGCATAAAACCAACAATCAGCATACCTGTTGAGATTAAAAGGGAAATCAATTATTTCAAATAACAGGCAACTAATTTACCGAGACCTACTTGTATTAAAAAAGCAAGATTTTGACAAAGTAGTGTTGTTATTTTTTAAAGCGATCCCAAGTCACAAAGTGTGATCTGTTTTGCATCATGTACTTTCAGGATATACACAATACTTCACTATCAAAGGTAGCTGATGGATTATATTAGGGGATACATTCGAAACAAGAAGAAGAAAAAAATGCAACCCTTCATCTACCCATGATTTAACAGATCTACCCTTCCCTGGCCTGGCATAAAAGCAATTGAAACATCATTCATGATCAGGAAGCTGGTAAATGCTATTAAAAGTAATGGCTGGATTAACCTTAGCTTAAAATTACTTCAAGTGGTATTATTTGCAAGCAAATTCAGAAGAATTTTCAAACTTTTCAAGTTTACATGCAATTACCTTAATTTATTTGCCCACTGTTCCTTTTTATGTCATGCTCAAGATCCTCAAGTATAACTTTGTATATTTGCCTTATATATTACACCTTCAAGAAAAAGTCTGAAAATGGTAAAAAAGCGAGGGAAGGCACAGGAAATTGGACAAAAATACCTCGAAATGGGCTGAAAATAAATACAATTGTGCTTGTGGACATGTTGACATAAAACAACTGGTTTCAAAGTTTTAGCTAGAAATTCTCATGCCTGTGCATTTAGCTATTCCAAAAGAAAGATGCATAGTAGTTAATGATACAAACATTTTGACTAGTATCTGATGAACAGTCAATTTTTAAATGACAATTTAACTTTAAAATTATCATTTGAAATATGTGTTTAACAAGTAAATTTATGTCACTTTACATTAGTTTCTGTTCCAATTACTAACAATACTAAGAGAAATCCATATATTTTGTATTTCTATATAGAGTTAGAGGCAATTATTATTGGCCTCAGCAAAAATTGGCTATCCTTCTGAAGTAATTTTATATCAACTGATTTTGTCTCACATCTAAAGGCTAAATCTGTCACACTTTCAGTAACTAGAACAACATGTGGGTTTCCTCTCAATATTTGATTTCCCTAAATCTATTATTAGAGGCATGTGGGAGGTGGTTGTTGACTATAAAAACAGGAAGGTTTTACCAGACTATATAGGACCCTGGGGTTGTATTGGGTAACTTGTATGAACTGCATATCTGGGGACAAGGAGGGGTGGGACAAGGGCAAGTATTCCTTGATCCTTGTACATGGGTGCTCAAATGAGATTACACATTGAAAATAGGATGTTTACCCATGATGCCCCAGCCAAGCACTTACCAAGTAGAGGAGGTAAATGGATCAGTGCCACCAATGCTCCTCCAATAAAGCAAAATATGATAAGTATATACAATCCAAATAAGTTTCCTCCTGGTAATGCATCTGGCCCAGTGATGGACCAAAGCACACCCCATATAAGGAAACCTATCAATCCCAACGCAATCCATCTCGACAAGACACCATGTGGCGGGCACAAGAAGGCATACTTGAAGCGGTCACAGTAAGTTGGGTTTTCAGGTAATATCTTATACTGAGCCATACATGGGCGGACCAAATGTCCAAAACATGTCTGACATCTGCCGCAGCAATGCGATTCTGTGCCTTCCACTTGTCCAGTGGAACTGTCTGGGTCTTCCTTGTCCAGACCAATGTATTGTCCATGCTCATCATTCCCATTTGAATTTTCAGGCTGCCCCATTTTAAGTGAGACTGTCTGGTGGTTATAGACCTATTAGCCACTATGTACGTTGACTGGAAAATGCCAATGTATTCAATGATATGTCTAATCACAAAGATAGACCTTAACTCTATAAACAGGTAATGACAACAAATGTTGAACTTGAGCTTAATGCAGAATATGAGTGGACCCAGGTCCAATAGTCCAATGCAACATTTCCATGACTCTTATCAGTGCCCCACTAGCCATGTAGTTTAGCCTTAAATTGATTTAAAAAACACAAAACTTAGATTTGTGCCCACCCCCCTTTTTAATTTTAATTTTTCTCGTGTTTTGTTTTTTGGAGTATTTGCTTGTATTTTTGAGAGTGTCGTTTAGTTATTTATTACTTTTTAGTATTAGTATTTTATTAACCATACAACCTCAATTTGCTTGAACCACCCCCCCCCCCCCCCCCCCCCCTAAAAAAAAACCCACACTCACACAAAACACAAACAAACAATCAATCGGGATCCCTCTACTAGACCCTGTTTCATTGATGATCAGCTCTTCTTACCTCTTTACGAAAGTCATGGAACCAGGGGAGGGTGGGGGCAGTCAATGTTGAAATTATTTACCCCCCCCCACCTTCCCTTCCTCTCCTACCGACACCCAAAGTCCTATGTACACTTACGCCTAAGCACTTACCAAGTAGGGGAGGTAAATGGATCGTTGCCACCAAAGCTCCTCCGATAAAGCAGCCTATAATAAGTATGTACAGTCCGAATAGATTACCACCCGGTAATGTATCTGACCCTGTGATGGACCAGAGAACAGCCCATATTAGGATTCCAATTAATCCCAATGTTAACCATCTTGACAATACACCATGTGGTGGGCACAAGAGGGCATATTTTAACCGTTCGCAACACGTTGGGTGTTCTGACAATCTGTTATGTTTAACCAGACATGGACGGAACGACTGTTCCAAAGACGTCTGACATTTGCCATGGCAACTGGACTCTGCATCTGGTGCATGTCTTGGGGGACTGCACATTACACTAAGTTCATCTTTGTCCAATACCATGTAACTCCCATGTTCATTCATTCCCATTTGAAGGCCGTCCCATTCTAAGTCTTTTACACTTTTGGGACTGTCAGGCGGATAACCAGGATCATCTGGACGGATGCTAGTATCCTGGCCCTTGAGTGGACGGCCTGTTGGGCCAGGTTCTTTGGTTTTGTAGGAGGTGGAAACACAATTGCCTCCCATCTTTAAATGTATGTGTGGATGTGCTCACAAATGTAACAACATGATGGCTGTCTTTACATTACACATTTGTGTGTCTCCGGTGTCACATAAAACTCCATCCTGTAAAATAGCAAGGAAAAATATAGGTTTAATAGTTTGCATAATATACACACATATTACCCTAAACTAATCCCCATTAACACATATTGTTAGTTGTTGTTTTATTTAGTGAAATCTGTATTTAACCGATAATAGACCCACAATGAAGCCTACCTACATACATTGTATCTGTCACTTATTTTTTACAACTCAATTAAAAGACAAAGTTCATTATTTAACTCAAAATGGTTGCCATTTTTTTTTAAAAACACACCACAATATGTGCAATAATCTTTTATATTTCCATCAAGCTATGCCTACATAATAAAGTGAAATTTGTAATTTGATGAGAATAAAAATATACCTTTGCATATTCTAAAATATCATACAATAGTCTACAAATCCCTTGTGTGCACAGTGCGTAACCGTCTAGAAAATAGAATTAAAATTCCCATGTGAATAATAAAATAATCTTAAAATCTCATTTTAAAAGGTAATACCATATCTTCAGTGTATTTTTCAGGTAAAGAAATGTTCATTTATTTTTCAATTACAAATTGCAGTACCCATGTGTGCTTATTTCCATATTGCACACTTTGTCCCAACCACTGTACTGTAACATTTTGGAGATTGGCCCAAAATGTCCATTCTAATATCTTGAATATAAGTCTTTAAAAAATACATGAACAAAAAAATAATGCATCCACTATGACTAAAAATCAGACAGATAACTATTCATGTTCACACTTAGGGATGACGGTATTACACAAGGGATCATTTTATTAAAGTAAATGGCAGGATACAAAGGCTGTGACCAGAAAATTGCATCCGTGGTTTTTAGGGGATATGTTACTCATTGTTACACATAAAGTAAATGTCCTAAAATCCTGATATTCTATTTTTAATTGAATGAGTCACAACTTTGAGAAAATGTGGAAATATTGATCATACAGTCCACGATATACAGTAGAGGACTTTAAGACAGGTCAAAACAATGTTTATGATTTTAAAAAAATAGAGGCTTGCAGTTTACACACACACACCTTTAATAATGAATAAGTGAAGAAAGAAAAAAAATTATAAATAAATAAATATAAATATTTAAAGTTTAAAATAAATAAATGAATAAATTAAAAATAAATTTTAAAAACAAAATAAATAAATAAATAAATAATAAAATAACAAAATAAAGAAACAAAATAAAGAAATAAATAACAAAATAAGTAAATAAATACATAAATAACACAATAAATAAATAACACAATAAGGCCAACAACAAAAAAGTTGACAATATTCTATTTTTAATTGAATGAGTCACAACTTTGAGAAAATGTGGAAATATTGATCATACAGTCCACGATATACAGTAGAGGACTTTAAGACAGGTCAAAACAATATTTATGATTTTAAAAAAATAGAGGCTTGCAGTTTACACACACACACCTTTAATAATAATGAATAAGTGAAGAAAAAAAAAATTATAAATAAATAAATATAAATATTTAAAGTTTAAAATAAATAAATGAATAAATTAAAAATAAATTTTAAAAACAAAATAAATAAATAAATCAATAATAAAATAACAAAATAAAGAAACAAAATAAAGAAATAAATAACAAATAAGTAAATAAATACATAAATAACACAATAAATAAATAACACAATAAGGCCAACAACAAAAAAGTTGACAATATTCTATTTTTAATTGAATGAGTCACAACTTTGAGAAAATGTGGAAATATTGATCATACAGTCCACGATATACAGTAGAGGACTTTAAGACAGGTCAAAACAATATTTATGATTTTAAAAAAATAGAGGCTTGCAGTTTACACACACACACCTTTAATAATGAATAAGTGAAGAAAAAAAAAATTATAAATAAATAAATATAAATATTTAAAGTTTAAAATAAATAAATGAATAAATTAAAAATAAATTTTAAAAACAAAATAAATAAATAAATAAATAATAAAATAACAAAATAAAGAAACAAAATAAAGAAATAAATAACAAAATAAAGAAATAAATACATAAATAACACAATAAATAAATAACACAATAAGGCCAACAACAAAAAAGTTGACTTGCCCTTTTCGACCAACCCGAATTTTCGGAAATCTAGGGTCGTTATTTTGTTGTTTTTTTAAAGTAAAAAAAATCAAATCAAAAGAAGCACATAAACAATAAAGAAAGACGAGAATGTTTTTTTGAGTAGTATCTGCTTGTTTAAAAAAAAATTAAAAAATCAAAAAAAATCTTTAAAACGTGTTTTTGTGTAGTATCTCCCTGTTTAAATTTTATTTTAAAAATCAGACCGTCCGACCCAGACTTTGGCCCTGAAAGGACAAACTAACTAACTAACTAACTAACTAACTAACTAACTAACTAACTAACTAACTAACTAACTAACTAACTAACTAACTAACTAACTAACTAACTAACTAACTAACTAACTAACTAACTAACTAACTAACTAACTAACTAACTAACTAACTAACTAACTAACTAACTAACTAACTAACTAACTAACTAACTAACTAATTAACTAACTAACTAACTAACTAACTAACTAACTAACTAACTAACTAACTAACTAACTAACTAACTAACTAACTAACTAACTAACTAACTAACTAACTAACTAACTTAATAAATTAATTAATAAACAAATTAATAACATGATGAATAAATAATTAAAATGAACACAAGAAGAAAAAAATACATACAGTACAACTCTGTCAGTGGGAGTCCTGAAGAAGCATCAAAATCCTAGATATGTCGTATGAGTTTAGTTCATTGGAGGGGTTTATGGAAGGGCCATGATGGGGTGAAGAGGTGGTACGTACATAATCAATCCATTTCAAGTTCTGTCAAGCAATGACTCAATTAAATTTGATTGACAATGTCTTTCCCAGTATATTGAACATTTATATTAAGGGGTGTGGACTCTCAGGTACAGCCTCCGTAAAACTGCCGTAACTTCTTCAATATTCATTTAATCTTTAATTCTTTATAAACGTACATTTTTTTTGCAGAAAAGGGTTCAATGCATCCAACCATGATAATGAAATCTACCATTTTGGAAAAAATTATAAAAAACATGTTTTTTGACCCATTTTAGGTTTGGAAAAGATAACTCAAAATATATGTTGTCAAATTTTGTCATACTAGTTTTATGATAATCCTGATTCCCCAGGAGCATTTTTTTTTTAATATCTTATTTATTTTTTGTGTTATAAACCAAAAAGTGCCAACAAATGTGATTTGTTACCGCCAAAATCATGAAAATCACATTTTGGTGGGGGGAAAAAAAATCACATTTTTTAGGCACTTTTTGGTCTATAACTCAAAAAATAAATAAGATATTAAAATTTAAAAAAAAAAGCTCCTGGGGAATTTTTTATTTTGAGATATCTTTTCCAAACCTAAAAGTAAAATGGGTCAAAAAACATGTTTTTTATATTTTTTTCCAAAAATGGTCAATTTCATTATCATGGTTGGATCATTGAACCCTTTTCTGCAAAAAACTGTATACCTTTATAAAGATTAATTGAATATTGAAGAAGTTACGGCAGTTTTATGGAGGCTGTACCTGAAAGTCCACACCCCCTTAACCCTAACACTCTTGAGTATTACAAATTACTACGATGCCGTGTGCTTGTGTCACCCGGCTCGGCAGTTTTTCGATGAAATAATGGCCCCAGGGTCTATATGGTTGACCACCGTGGCCTAATAGCTAGCGGTAGATTGTCTGCCTCTGAACCCAGAGGTCCGGGGTTCGAGCCCCGGGGGCATGAGGGCCAATTTCCCTCTCTCTCTTTGGCTGCGAAAAAAAAATCTTTGAAAAAAGTGCCTCAGGGGTTTGGGTTATACTAGCAAGTAATTACTTAGGGTCTCCAAACCCCTGTGTGCCCACAGCCCATGCCACAAACAGTGAGTGAGTGAAGAAGGAATGCTAACAGTCCATAAGATATAATGAGTAATGACCTCAGGATCCTGATCCCACACAAACCGGACAAAAAGTTGCCAGGACAGTATTACTATACAGGCAACTATACACAGTAGGCCTAAACAGTAGGGAAAAAAATGTTCGGTTGTCCTCCAGAGCTCTCAGAGAGGAGGGGTGGGCGGGAGGATTTTTTTTCTTATCTTTTTTTCCCTCTCATACCAGTGAAGTTCAGCCAACAAGAAGTTAAAATCACACAAAGAGTCGCACATGTTATTACATACTTTAAAACCAATAAAAACGATATACAACAACAAATAATGTTCAATATTTACACTGAAATCCTCTCAGAGTATTAAAACTCACAAGAACATGTGGGTAGAGGTAATTTGTCCTGTTTCCAGAATTTGTTTAAGAATTTTTTTATTTATTTTTTTAACATTTTTTTTTATTTTTTCTAATTTTTTTCTCAGCACATGTAAGGACTAGGGGGACATTTGACAACATTTGTCTAATATTGTTTACTGTGAAAAAAATTGACTTCGTTTTCTTCAAGAATGGTAACACACATTACCAGAACGGCACTTTCTTAATTCCTTAATAATTTGGTTTTAATTGATGCCACTTATAATCTACTAGTAAGGCCCTACATCGATACAGATACTGTTAGTGTTTATGGGGGCGCACCACCAAATATACGCTTCATGAAAATTGAGTGTTGACAGTCATGTTCACGGTGCTATTGTGGCGCTTTCTGCAAAACTTGAGATATAGTGTTTGATATCAAATTCAAGCATTTGTCTTCAATTTTTTGAATATTTTACCAAAATTTGGAAAACCCTGTTGAATATTTATGCGTGGGACACTCCGTAAATTATACGCGGCGCATTTTCAGACATGTTTAGAGTCATTTTCATGGTCATATTTTGAAATATTCTGCAGTACTTGAGAGACACTGTTTGCTCTCAAAATACGGAAAATTATCTCAACTCTCTAAATCACCGGTCAAAACATGGTCCTATCCCTTGACTTTTCCCGCTACAGCGACAAATAGCGCCGCAACCCTATTTTCAATGATACACATCACTCATATTTGGGTATCGGCTGTTGTGAACATCCGCGTGCCTATTTTAGCTTAACGTTTTCAAAATAGTATGATTTGTTGGTTATATAATCTTATCTCAATCATATTGCCGAATATCGTGCAATTTCAAGCCTATCTTCTTATCAAAATCGTGACTTCAATGTTAGAACTTCATTAACCGAATTGCGTTATTACATAAATGCGGAGTGATTTGGTGGTGCGCCCCCCTTATGACTGTATGTTAAAATAGTAAGCAATCAGATACTTATATCTACCACTTTACAATTTAAAGGTTAATCGCAAATAGGTAAAAATAAAATATTTTTCTGATGCATTGTGATAAAGTGTATGAATTCTCGTAAAATTCTCGAATTTGTACGATCCCACATTGCAAAGGATAATCAATTGATTTCTAACTATTTGCGATAAACCTTATGAGCCATCAAAATATTGTAACACATGTTACCGAAACCATAATCACTAAATCAGTAAAATGTGCTAAAACCTCAATTTTTATAGTGTTATTTATCACTATAGTTTATTTAGTTGAATTGTCAAAGTCAAGATTTCCTATTTCCTTCCACCTCGTGACCCTCCCTGTTAGTGTAACGCAATTCAGTATCACATTTCTTCATTAACCCCCCATCCCCCTACACCCCCCCCCCCCCCCCCCCCCCCGACCTTGTTCCCACCTGCCCCGTACTTATCTTAAAGGGGCATTGAGAGATGTATCGATATACTAAATGAGCAAATAACGTAAAGATAATCATCAACATATATCATACAATTCCGACACCGCCTTCATGCCAAACTAAGCAAATAACGGCACTGGATTGAGATTTGCCGCGAAAGTCCGTGAGTAAAACTTAGCATAACTTATGAATTCGGCACCTTAGTTTCGATGATCATATTGAAACTAAGAAAATCATGAAATTTTATATGATAAACGGCGAATGTTGGTAAACTGTTTCAGATGTAACAAACAGATATTATAACATAATTGAAAAGTCAAACAAAATCTGTGTAGGTCTTCTTCTTTAATATTAGATGATCCCTTCACAATATCATTTGATGGAATCCCCTCTTCAATCATTGCTATCAATATTGATCCCGCCACCATTCTGTAACGTACTAAATGGCTATCAAGTTTCACCTGAATATTCAACAATTGAAGCTGATTTGAGTTAATACATTCATTGATCCATGTTTATCTTCAATTCATATTGCTTCTTAAATATTAATTAGTTGATATTTAAATGTAAGTCCTCGGTCTGACCTTGTAGCATATTTGTATGTAGTTCGATGTTATTAACTATTAAAGCGTGTTTAAATATAGAATTACAAACAAACACTGTTTGTAAATACAGTGGCAAGTAAAATCTGTAGCAAGGGCAAATGTTCGTAAATGCCGTACGCGCTCGTAAACGCAGCCCCCGCCCGCCCCGGTTCAAGAAAGCCGCTTTAAAATAATCGGATAATCCTCTCAATTCATACGATTATTAAAATGGGCAACGCACATTAACGTGTTGTTAGGGCTGATTCACGCAAAGAGAGCTATTCTGTCCATGTATGCATACGTTATACGTCATTCATCACACTACACAATTTGAGATATATGATTTAAATCTATGAATCCGAGAATTATCTATTTTACATTTGGCCTAAATAAATTTGTGAGTTACATAAATAAATTAAATTCATTACATTATAAAATAAAATAAAATAAATTACTTTAAAGGTAGATGACCCGATCACATTTTCGTAACACAGAATTATTTCAAACATACGGAGATTTTCATATCATATGAAATGAAAGCTCGTATTTTTCTCACCCATCATACTGAAATTTGACGCCCTAAATTGGTATAATTACGGAGAAATTGATGAAATAATGTTGAATTACCGCGAATGGTGGTAACCACCGATATAGTTTGTGTACTACTCAATGGGTACAGTTCACAGCATCTTGTGCGTCTAAAATAAGAACCATTAGAGCTATGCAACTCAAACTTTGGAACACGACTTTTTTAAGGATGACCTTTCATGTAGAATAGAAAACTTCATGTTGAAAATCGGAACATCTACCTTTAATTATAATGCAAATCATTGTTTACATTGAACGATTCAATTGTTTTCAACATGGTATTCATGACACGATTCGTCTTTCCGCAATTATCGTGATTCCCAGCGGCGTAAAGTTCCTGTGTCTTTAATAATTGCGTATAGCGCCGCCCATCACTACAAAAACTTTTTTACAATTTAAGACAAAACTTTTGCTTGATGCTGAATGGATGTTTCTGACACACCCCTTGTATTTCATTGGCCACAAGTACTCATTTAGGCTAGTGGATCCACCCAGATATAGTGCTGGGTGATATCAAGCCTCTCAGTCTCAAACCCAAAATCACAGAATAAGGTTTATCGCAAATAGAAAAAAGCCATTGATTATCCTTTTCTGATGCATTGTGGGTGGATTGTGGGTGCAAATCTGCTCCATTTGCGAACCCACAATGCATCAGAAAAGGATAATCAATGGCTTTTTTTCTATTTGCGATAAGGCTAAACCTTATGTTCTTCATCTCTTCAACAAGTATCAGAAGTTGCTTAATTCAAACAGGAAATCAAACATAAACCTAACCCCAACAGATTTTTACTCCATTGGAACAATTATTTTGGGTTTCAAACATGAAAAATAGTGAATTTATTACGCATTTTGTCTTGGTGGGATAATTTGGCCACTAAATCGGTGGCCAAATTTGGACACCTGCTAGGAATGTACTACTACTACTTACTTCTACACATCACTACATACCCCAGCCCGGTAGTACCAGGCTGGGGTACATACAACATTGCGCAAATTATAGTAAGATTAGATGACAATGTCGTGTTCTTTGCTCAGCACGGAATGAACACAATGTATTGCCGATTAGATATGTTAATTAAAATTGTCAAAATCTGAAATTGACAACTCAACCATGGACTTAGTCCATGACTCAACTAAGTTGACAACTAATCTAATTTGTAAATAAACTGACAAAAATGGGCTAAAAAAATCGCGTATAAATAATGTATGGCCTAGGGCCTCACATGTAAGAGTACAAATAGAGAACTATCATGGTCTTATAACTAACGTCGATCTATTTTATGTAATGTTACCTTCTATTTATGGATCAATTTCACAAAATCTGCACTTAAAGTTGTACAGTGACCAGCAGAAGACACCCACGACAAAACTGACGAATTCGGCAGCCCAATAATAATTTGCGTTTGCGTCCGGTTGCCAGTTCATTATTAAAAATATTTTGCAATGCACTAAAATCAAATTGTCAAATCATAGGCAACATCAAGCTCGCGATTCACGATTCATTCATGTTTAAGCCCAGGGGAAATTGGTATCTTGTGCCCAAATATATTGGACCAATATAGGCTGCCAATATATATGTATGCATTGAAGAGTGCCAATGGAAAGCCAATATTGCTCCAATATAGACTGCCAACATCTGAGAATCCGATTCGCCCGTAGTCAGGCCAACATCATAGGCGTAGCCAGGATTATTTTATCCGGGGGGCACTCAGGCTCGGATCCAGTAAAGTTAATGGGAGGCCCCAAAATTTGAATTTGATAAGGTACCATCCAAGCAGTGCGCAGCACTGCCCTCCGAGCTATGCTCGGACAGGGGGGTGCCTGAGGGGGGATGTCCTCAGAAGTAGAAGAAAAAAAAATCAATTTTGGAACTCATTTGGTGCGATCTGGTGTATACTTTTGACCAACATTTTATCGAAAAGCCACCTCTTCATTTCTAATAAATATTTTGTTTTTTATCAATGCACGAAAGAAGTTGAGCATAATTATACTAATATATTCTATAGATGAGGTGACCGTTGTTTACATCAGTAGTGTTTACATATTGATTAGCGCCTGGTCTAAAGACATGCTAGGGGTACTAGTCCATGACTACTGCATACATCATACTATATGAAAGCAAAACACACATCACTGAGCGCCAATTTTAAAAGCATGCCCTTATGGTGCGCACGCAAACCGCCGGGCAACCAGATTTAGTACCTGGTCTCTCATTGTGCTTAGGGATGCATACCATGACTTCTGCACTATTACACCGTAAGCATGGTAAGTAATGATCAATCAAGTGTGAATTAAAGCACCGTTCCCTGTAGGTGCGCACGCAAACCGCCGGGCACTACGTCACCGGTCACACCATCTATATATTTGCTACATTACTGGCAATAAAAACATTTTCTTTCGGGTAATTCTATCTTCTTTTTTGTACGTTTTATGAATATCAAAATCTTATTTTAAAAGAAAACTAAAGCTGCAAATCAAAATCATATATTTTTGAAATTATTATGAATCAGATACCTATAAATTGACGAAGTAAAGAAAAAAAAGTGACCTGATACCTTAATAAATAATAGGCGCGCGTAGCGCGCGAAAAATGTGCTATTTTACAGTTTGCAATGAGGCTTGCCTTCATAAAAGTTTCATAAAGATAAAGTTAATGTTTGAAGTCACATTAGCGCGTAGCGCACATTTGATAGGTCCTACTAATTTGTTATGAAGCTAAATGTAATGTTTGAAGGTTCATGCGAGCTTAGCGCGCAAAATTGCATATTTTACACTAATTTTGTCATAATTGAGCGACGTTTTTTGCTGATAACAAGCTTCTAAAAAGAAATGAAAATATTTTGAGGTTCTAAAACATCCACCCACCATTCATCCACCCTTCACCCACCCTTCAACCAACAAGAAATGAAATCACACAAGGACTGGTCATGGTCCCAAGTCTTATCGTTTGTGGCAAGGACGCTGGGGCATGTGCGTGCGTAGCGCGCAATTTTGTTTGCTATTCTACATATTTTGCCAATTTTCGCTGGTACAAGCTTAAAAACTAAAGCAAATATTTCGAGGCCCATGAGCAAAACGCGCGAAATATTGGCTTCTCAACACTAACTAATTTTGTCATGATCGAGATACATTTTGTCTTAAAATTAGATTTCAAAATTAAAGTTAACGTTCATGTAACGTGCGCGCACAGCGCGCGATTTTTTTGGGGCTATTTTACATCAATTGTGCCGCGATCGAGATACCAACCACGCAAAATTGACTTCTTTACATTAATTTTGCCAAGATTGAGATACATTGTTGCTTCTATTAAAATGTCACATTTTATTTTTATTTTTTTACGAAAACCCCTGGCTTCTTTATACTTATTTGCCACATTTGAGATATATTTTGGCCTTATGACACTGCTTTTATTGTTAAATGTTTTGCTATTTTACCCGGTTTTGCTAGGATTGAGGTACATTTTGGCTTCAAACTATCTTCTTAATTTGCAATGAATTTATTTTTTGGGGAAGGGGCACATACAACGAAAAATGCTATCTTTGTATTTGAACGTCATAATTTAACTATGATTTCTCTTATAAAAATTGAGGCGACAATGGCAAAATTGGGTGACAGGGGAGAAGGAGCGGTCGGCCCCTTCTTAACCCTCTGGCTACGCCATTATTGCCTTGACATGCCGGGATCTGGGCCGGGAACGTACAAAACAAGGGATGGGGGCATGGAAACTTACTATGTAACAAATAAAGAACTCTATATCCTCTACAATTTCTCTTTTCTTTCTTCCTTTTTCTCCTTTTTCTTCTCCTTTTTCTTTCTTTTTCTTCTCCTTTTTTTTTTTTGGTGCCAGGGACCCGGGGGGCACGTGCCCCCCAGGCCCCCCCTGGCTCCGCCAATGAACATGATGCCAATTGACTGTAGACTTGTGCTATAAATATAAACCCAATATTGCTCCAATATAATATGCGTGAACAAGATAGTGCCAATGCAAATATTGCCAATGGGAAACCAATATTGACCCAATATGGGTCAACATAATAATGCCAATATTGCCAATGGGAAACTAATATTGGGCCAATTTATTGTATGTTGTCTGGGTTACCTCAAAAGTGGTTAACCATCTAAATGTTTGTATTTTCTTCAACGACTATGCTTCTATCAAGAGCCACAAGAGCGCTTTGTAATCCTTTGTGTAGGCCTACATAAATAGGGTAGATATTCTCAAACACATCATGCCTATTTCCGGAGTCATCTTGGTATGGCAATATCATACATTTTGACCAAATGTTGAATCATCCTGTAACTTCTGAGATTTTTTTCTTTTCTTTTTCATTTCATCCCCCCCCCCCCCATTCTCTTTACTTATCATTCATACATCCTACCTAGTAATATTATAACATGATAGGGTATAACATGAAAATAACATTACTAAACGATACAGACTTCTGACACACAAAATGTACCTTTCCAATTTCAAAATTGCTATATAAAACTTTGTCCAAAATAGCAACAGTGATGTTAAAACGATCCCTCTTTTCATTACACAAAATCATATGAAGTGTTTCTTTGATATTTACATGATAAAAACGTAACTCGATTTTTGAAAATTATCGAGTTTGAAACTCGACTTATGAAAATTATCGAGTTTGAAACTCGATTTTGTTCAAAAGTCGAGTTACGTTTGCAAGTTGTTTAATGAACCCAGCGGGCAAAATGACGTTGTCACAACGTTGCATCAACGTTGATTATCAACGTTGAAATATCGTTGAATTAACAGTTAGATTTGAAAGTTTGTACCAACCATAGATTTCAACGTTGATTCAACGTCATATTTCAACGTTGATTCAATGTTGAATTTTCGTCATGTAGTTGAAATTTTGTTGATATACCAACCAAATGTCAACTATTTAACCAAAATTCAACATTGAATCAACGTTGAAATACGATGTTGAATCAACAGAAAATGTGTTGATTTTTTCCTAAAAGTAAACTGTGTGAAGCTTTTATATCGCTTGGCAACCAGGGGAGGGAGAGGGGGGGGGGGGGGGGGCTGAAAGGGCATTGACTCTTGGATGTTGATGTTCTTGCACAAAGTATATGCATTTGTTTAGTGAGCAATCACCTTTCTTAAAACCAGTGCGAAAATATGCATATATACAAGTGTATATCAATATACATTCTATGGTGTTAAATTAATGCATCGACTTAATTCAAATAAAATAATAGGTTTAAATGAATAAAAGGTGCAAATTAACTCATTAGCATAATTGAAATTATACACACGAGCACCCGGTCCGATACTACTTTTTGTACCATTGCAATTATGCTAATGAGCGATTTGCACAATTTACTCGGCTAATATAAGGCCAAGTAAAATATGCAAATTAACTCCAGACTGATGGTTGGAAACATGATTTTCAACAACGTTGAATCAACGTCAATATTCAACGTTACTTCAACAAAGCACATAATGTAGTTGAAAAGATGTTGAAATCATGTTGTTTAACAACGCAACCATATTTCAACGTTGACTCAACGGTGAAATATGGTTGAGTGCCCGCTGGGAAGTAAAATAATTTGCTGCAAATCAGACCACATAGTTAAGAAGCGAATATCATTCAATAACGAAATTTAACGTTAGTTTGGACCAATGAAAATAACATTACTAAACGAAACAGCCTTCTGACACACAAAATGTACCTTTCCAATTTCTAAATTTCTAAAACTTTGTCCAAAATAACAACAGTGACGTAAAACGACCCCTCTTTTCATTACACAAAATCATATGAAGTGTTTCTTTGATATTTACATGATAAAAACGTAACTCGATTTTTGAAAATTATCGAGTTTGAAACTCGGTTTTTGACAAATATCGAGTTTGAAACTCGATTATGTTCGATTGTCGAGTTACGTTTGTAAGTGGTTTAATGAAGTAAAATAATTTGCTGCAAATCAGACCACATAGTTAAGAAGCAAATATCATTCAATAACGAAATTTAGCGTTAGTTTGGACCAACGAAAACTTCATTTTTTTCGAAAGTCAAGTTTGTAAGTGGTTACAGAAGTAAAATATTCTGCTCCAAACGTTAGACGAAAAAGCCTCATGACACATAATGCATTTCGAATTCCTATATTTCTAAGTGTTTGTCCAAAATAGGAACAGTGATGTATAAACGATCCCTCTTTTCATTTAATAGTCCACAATACAAGTGTTTACGTAGCCAAAGTGGCTGGGCGATCACACCCCTCCCCCTTATGTGAGTCGTGTCTGTTGAGATTGTCGGTTCATCATTCATAAAATCATGAAATATCTACCCATGCAAATTTAGACAGAAAAGTTTGAGTTTGAAAGTAGAATACGTTTCTACGTACTTAACTTGATACATTTGTAAGTAAGGATACAACCATGATCCCATTAATATGACTAGGCTTTGCTTTGCTGATACTTATACTCGAAACTTGAGACTAGATTGTGTATTTTAGACTTATTTGAAACTCGAAATTCGAAACTCGATACTCGATATTTGAAGCTCGAAACTCGATAATTGAAACTCGAAACTCGATATTTGAAACTCGATCTCGATTTTTGAAACTCGAAACTCGATATTTGAAACTCGATACTCGATTTTTGAAACTCGAAACTCGATATTTGAAACTCGATACTCGATTTTTGAAACTCGAAACTCGATATTTGAAACTCGATACTCGATTTTTAAAACTCGATCCTCGAAACTCGATACTCGAAACTCGAAATTGTCACTCGAAACTCGATACTCGATGATTAGCAACACACTATAACATTAACAATAGTAATATCCGAGTATCAAGAAGTTACACATTAACAAAACATTCACCACCAATTATCATCAGCTTGAAGATAGATCATAGATGGCTCATGGTCATCAACGGTACATGACCATAGCAAAACCTGCTTTTGCCACATAGGCCCTATTTCACAATATTATTAATATGTCTCAGAAATACTATTTCTCCATCTTAAAGGCATAGGCCTACTATGTGATCTTTTCCAGTAGGGAGCGCCCTCTATTCATGATTTTTTTTTTTAGAAAGTAGATTTTCTTGCAGATCCACATTTCGGATCATAAATCTGAGAAAATGTTGATAATTGGCAAACGGTGCTAATTTTGCCAACTTTTGAATATAACAGGCACATAAGCAAAATCCACAACAAAAAATGAAACCAGTAAACATATTTTAGATGGATCTGTCCTATATCAAACACTTTATATGCTTTAAATGTGTCTACATAATTACTTTACTGTAAGTTTAGAAAAAAGTCCAATCAAAAGAGAACTTAAAAGAGTTGAATGTGCCACTAACAAAGCGTCTGACGAGATAATAGGCATCTGAGAATTGAGGCATACCAATTTATGTACAGTGTCTCAATGAAGAGAAGAGATGGCACACAATGTATACCTGATTGTAAAGCAATCCCTGCTCTTCGTTTCGAAATTAGACCAGGAGGCGTCCGGGATTAGGAGGAGCAACCAAGTATCTGAGAATAGTCATAAGGCGTTTGAGATCGAAAATAGTGAAGATTTTAAAGCAAAGTTTTTCGTTCCTAACTCGAAAACGAAAAGCCTGCTTAAATATAAATTCCAAGATATGCCCAGTGTTTCAAAGCTTTTCAAACACTTGGTTGCATTTTCGACAGTCTAGTAAAGTAAAATAATACATAATTAATTTTCTATTTTACCAAAATCATATCGACCCCGTTCCAGCTGTAAGCTAAAGCGCTACAACTATACAGACCATACGGTCTGGTCTGGTTCTGTCTGGTTCTGCCAGCTATGGAACTTGCGCCACCAATGGTGAGAACTATGAGCAAAAAAATCGCAGCTTACTCTAGACGAGGATGGACACACAAAAATGGCCGTAAATTAATGTTGAATTCAAGTTGTTTTCAATGTTAACATTGATTGTGATTATATGATTCCAGAAAGTTTGGAACTAAATTAGTTCATACTCAAACCACTAGAGTTGGATAACCAACTCCAATTAAGTAGGGGGTTTTAAATTTGGTATCCGTCATTAACCGTGGCGTCGCATTCGGTTGATAACGTTGTAGTCGAGTTGCAGGCGACTTTAACCGTGACATGACTTACATCTGCGATTTTATTGCATTATATGTTAGTTTTGAGGTTGTAGATTACAAATCTGCCCAAAATTCTACTTTTGAGCAAAAAGAATTATGACCTCATTTGCCATTTCTGCTTTTTCCAATTGTTTGAAATTTGAGTGTTTATCATTATTATACATAAACATATCATGTATGGTATCAAATTAAAGCTGATAACCCATATAACACGTTGGTATAGGCTCCATGCCAAATATACGTAGCAGTAATCCATTAAAGGTCATTAAAGGTCATATCAAGTATTTGACCATGTACTTTTATACAACCAATTGAAATAGCGTGAATGAAGTAGTTCCAATCTAAAATATGCTTCCATATTATGGTTTCTAATACTTGACAGTGTCTAGATTACAAAACCAATGGGTGCATAAATTCATTATTTGCATAAATTCCGTGACGCTTTATTTCTCTCAAATGTTTTTCAAATCAGGAAATTCACGTGTGTAATGCATTTTGACAAACTATAGCATGAGTAATGTCAAATTGCATGTAATATTAACAAAATAAATATTAATGTGGATACATTGTTATTCAACAGACGACCTTTAATTTAAAGGTGAAGCTCACTTAAGCCAATTTCAAACGCATTACTCCTTTTTTCTTCTTTGTCATCCATATCAGCGTTGAAAGTATTGTGATGCAATGTATTGATATCCATGCATATCTCGTCAGCCTTGCAATGACAATAGGTTGTACAAGAGAGTGAAGCTAACCTACAGCTGCAGTTCCCTCTTGAACACGGTGCATCCGATTTGCAGCCACAGGCAACTAGTTTCAAAATTTTAGGTGTAGGTGTTACGACGGAGCTTTGGCCATAATCAAGAACTGGGATACCATTTGCCATTTTCCATTCTCCAACCAAACTTGGATACATCCATCAATGGTGGGTCGGTGCAATCCACCGCTCTCCATACCAATAATGTCTTTTATTATCAGGAAGTATCTTGATGTTGACACTTGTCACAACATCGTCCGTGCCCTCATTTTATCTAGGCTCGACTACTGTAATTCCCTCATGAATGGCATAGACAGGAAGGATCTTGCCCGTCTTCAGGTACTGCAGAACAAATGTGCTCGTCTGATCTTAAAACAACCCAAACGTTCTCATGCTTCACCACTCCTTCAGTCTCTTCACTGGCTGCCTGTGGCCCAAAGAATTCAATTCAAGAGTATTGTCCAGACCTACAAGTCCTTCAATCTCTCTCTTCCCGGCTACATACGTGCCTTTTTCAGATCCATAGCACTGCTTATGCACTCCGGTCCAGCTCTGTCACATTCTTTGTGGTTACACGTTCCAACAAAAAGGCGGGTGACAGAGCCTTTTCTATAGCAGCTTCTCGTCTGTGGGATGCACTTCCTGCCATCAGAAGTGCTGACAATTTGACCACCTTCAAAAGGCTCCTTAAATCCCACCTTTTTCCATCTTCATGATCATTGGTTAATAAAGCGCTTTATAAATCCTTGTTATTAGTGTTAGGATTATTATTATTATTATTATTATTATTATTATTATTATTATTTATTATTGACTTTTCCAGGGGACGCCCTCAATTCAATCCTCGAAAAAAATTCCAAGTTACAGAGCGATACGATTCCTAATAACCTTAAAATCATTGTTTTAGAGTGAATTTAGAGAGTAAAATTTGAAAAAGAGATTGTACCAGAGCGGTACAATCTATTTTCAAACCATGATTTTGAAGTAATTAGGAATCGTATCGATCTGTAACTTAGAAGATCTTTATGATTTATGATCAAAAAATGATCAAAAATGCAAATCTGCAAGAAAATCTGCTTTCATAGTAAAAATCAATGATACAAGGCGCTACTTGGAAAAGATATAATAACACATAATATGCCTTTAACACGTGATCAATTTAGTGCACCTCCCATTCTATATTAATAGTAAAGCTATGCCTAAAGTCAGTTGCGTCTGGCTTCTCAACGAGACAATACGCATAATTAAACCTTGAATATTCGCAAACGAGCCCATGTCCGGCATCGTCTGTCATTGTTATAATACCGGATGACGAGGTTACCTAAACCAAGGAGTTATCTGCATTTAGCGTTTGGTTACAAGCAGTTACAAGTAGTCACAGATCAATACAAAATAATAATACAAAATGTTGACTATCGCGATTAAATTTTGCCACGGGAAATGTCGGAGCAGGCGCATAATAAAACAACGAAATGTCAAACAGACAATTTAGAAAAAAATGTGCGTTGAAGCTAAAACGAATTCGTCTCAGGTTGAAGTCATGACTTAGAATCAATATCGATGATGTGATGGTATATGTGCCCGGTATTTGTGTTGATATACTCTTACCTGCTCGAATCCATGGAGAAAGAATTTTATATGTAAGGAACTACGTGCTGAGGACTGGCATATATTATTGGAATCCAGTGCATGAGTTTGGAGACAGGCTCATTGGATCTTCTGAAGCAGTGTCCAGCAAATCTGATCCGAGACTTTAGGCATCCCCGCACAGGCCCCGGGAGTCATTTGTCACATGCTGTCTCCAGCTCCAGTTGATGTCGAACACTGCTTCCACAGACGGAAATTTCCGAGACTTTAGATGGTCCCCGTACAGGTATGATATAGGCACACGGTCTGTAGCACAGGCTAGTGATTGCACTTGAAACACTTCCTCAGACAGCAGTGCAATGTCGTCAGCAAAGTCAGGGTCTGACTTAGATTGTATATAAACTTGGACGATCCATAAAGATTCTGCTATGTCCGCACGACAGATGATGGGCAGCAGCTAGCTGCACCCAATGTATTCTGGAAAATTAAGTTATTAAAGGTGGAACAGAAAACGATGAAAAATTGGTGAGAATGAAAGTGACCACAACAGCTAAAATATCTAATGTCAAACACCTAATGGAATAATTTATATTGTTGGACAATTGCCATCGGGTAGTATGTCAAACTAACTTATTTCCAGTTCACAATAACCACACAGGTACACAAAGAAGACACCCGGACTGGTTATGTTCTTTCGCAATATGGTTCGACGTGAAAAGAGTATGGTCTTTAAAGAATTAACAGAGAAGTGGCTAAATTTTTCCATATACGACCATATTTTCTGACTCCTGAACCCTTTCGCCTGAGGATACGTGTTGTATCTTTGCGTCGAATGTCCCGCTTGGGCCATTGAAGTACCATGCATGTGATATGCAAGAATGTCTTCTAGAGTCTTCTGCCGATTCAATCTGACCTTGCCAAGAGCTAGTTTATGAAGTTTATACATTACACACAAAATGAATGTTGGCGACCTTCATTAATTTCTTAGTCAATTTGAACCCAACCATTGTAATATTATTCACTTCACTCCATATACATGTAATGTAATAAAATATGGAACACGGGGTAAAGAAAACCATGAGATTTATCAGAAATCGAAAAGAGGAATTATATAATAATAAGGTTAAGACAGACAATTCTTTTTAATCTGAGTTTATCCTTTGAAAACACAAATTGAAAAGCATTTAGAGGTAACAGATTTGATGATAATATTGTTGATTTTCCTTATCTTGCGGTCCCGTGAAAACTGTGAAAAAGTAATAATTCATAATATTGTTCATACAAATCACACGTATAAATGCCCATCATATTGTACAATATTGTAGTTTTGTGTGCATTTAAAAAATGCACTTGTGCACTTGGCGTGTTGACTTGCTGTGGGTGCCTGTAGTCCAAAGCAAAACCTACATAAAACATATATATAGTTAAAAAAGGTAATTTAAAAGTAAAAATGAACACTGGCCAACTCCTTCTTTCAATCCATTACATAAAAACAACAAAATCCCTGGTGTGGAAGTATTTTCAGGCAATAAGATCGTTTAGTCTCTCAGAACATTACCTTAGCCTGTGAATAAAGCATTTTGATGTGACGCTTCGAGATGGAAAACATGCTATTAAAAAACAATTAGTGAATGGAAAACCAGACGTCAAGTCTTAAGGGAACCTTTTTGGCCTTTAGTAGGACACGTACAATTCATAGCCAGGAGAAAATAGCAGTCATCAACCACGTGTTAACATTTATAGTATGAACCCTGGTCCTACTAAGGGGGAGGGAGGGGTGCTATGCGGTTTCTCCGGTGGCACCAACATAATACAGAATGTGACCTAGGGAATCTATTTGAGGGTACCACCTTACCAGGGGTAGGATATGCCGTTAAAGTCTGAGGGTAGAGGAGGGGACCTTAATTTGTAATATTAAAAATCGCAATTTTGAAAAATATCTCAATAGTAAAGTCTTGAATATATTAGTCATTTCTCTCACTTATAAGCAATAAACATGGTGAAATTGCAATACGACTTATTGCGTGAACTTGTTGTACATTATAACAATTTTCTACTGTATTATCTACAGTATTCTCTACAATATTGTCTGCAAATTCTTTACAATTTTCTCTATTATAATCATCTTCCTTCCAGCTGACCAGGGGCATGACGTCACAATGACGTCATAAACATGGCCGACCTCAAAAGCCTGCTGTACAGTGAAATATAAGCCAAAATAAAAATTGTCGGCAATAAAGTTCCAAATACTGCAATTTCACCATGTTTATTGCTTATAATAATAATAATAATAATAGTGGATATTTATATAGCGCCGGAAATCGTCACAATTCATTTCGCTTTCATCTATCGTAGGCTGCCGGCTAGGCGCACATCAATATCAGCACTTAGATTGTAATATCACCCTTTTTAACAGCTCCCCAATCTCGCTTGGGTCGACGAGGCAATTGAGACTAAGTACCTTGCCCAAGGATACAAACATGTTGGACCTAGCGGGGCTCGAACTCACAACCTTTGCATCGTGAGACCGGCGTATTAGCCACTAGACCACACACGCTCACATATAAGTGAGAGAAATGACTAACATTTTGTCTTTGTTCACTGTGGTTTTGTACAAAGAAACGGTTGAACGGCTCTTTTCAGAGCCACTCATTTTTCTCACCTAGGGACGCCTACTTTCAAATCAACCAAACTTTTAAAAGCTCTTTTCAGAGCCACCAATGTCGCATGTAGGAAAGCGACAGCTACTCTCAAATCATCGGGCAAAGGGCAGACCAAATGATAATAATATAATAGAGAAGTGACAGTCCCTATGTTTTCCTTATACCATTTTGCCCTGAAGAAGTCAGAGCTAATCCTCACGAAAGCTTGACAGTTTTTAACTTGTCTGACAACGGACCCGTAAAACTCCAAACCTATATTCTCTACGCCATTCCGCCTCATGGTAAACATAAAGGTAGATTGAATCGTCGTGCCGCAGTGTCTAACTTTGGAGTTATACAAACTTGATGATTGCTGTATTCAAGAATAGTACCACCTTGCAGCTATTTCAAATGCAATACCGTATTTTCATTGGAATAATATTTTTATATGGGAAATCTGCATTGTCATCTATTATGATTTTCCTCTAAATTGACGATAAGTGTAATTTGTTGAGGGTGGCTCGGTGTGCATGACCTGTACAGTGTACATTGCAACAGTTCAACGTTGTTTCCTTCCGGTTTTACATGGGACTTCAAGATGTGGTAAATCAACACTATTACCAAGTAAATTACTTCATTAATGTTTTTGACAAATAATTGTTAATTATACAGTTTTCTGACACATATTAACTTATTCATGAATATCACGCTTGTGTTGTTTGGGACCCCATACGTCAACGGACATTCAGAAAGGGGAGATGGTGCAAAGAAGGGCCGCACGTTTCGTATGCAACAACTTTAAAAAAAGAGGGTACAGTCACAGAATTACTAAGCAGAATGAACTGGTTATCGCTTGACAAATGTCGAAAGAACGCACGCCTTAACACAATGTATACAATTTATAACCAGGACATCGCGGTTCAAATACCGGACTATATCAACAGACCAACTCGTAAAAATCATGCTTCAAAGTTTAGTGTCATGGCTTTACATTCAAATGCGAATAAATTCAGCTTCTTCCCGCGTACAATATGGACTGGAATGCACTACCGTTCTCATTACTCGACTGAAACAAACTGGACTCCAGGGATAGCACTGGATCAAAAATGTGAGAGGTCCCATGACATTTTTCAGGACCCCGTAGGACTTCAAAAACCAAATTTAAGGGGTCCCCCAAGAAATTGAGGGGTCCTGAAGTTTGGGTATTTGGGTAATTTAAGTAGGCCTACTTAAGTGTAATTTTATTATGTATCTTTTGTGTGTATTTGGTACCATGTTTTCTGACTGACGTCTGTACTGTTTTCTCAATTAGATATTGTCTTTTGACAACTTTATTGAGTATGTTCATAGATGTAGATGTAGAGATCGTTTCAGAGGTGTTCTTTAATTTTAATTATGGCTTGGATATTCTACATTCTTAGATTATTTTGTCAGTATTACTGCGCTTTATTCCGTCTTTAATTACGGACTAAGTCTGTATTATAGTCCTTTAACCCTAACCCCCGAGGCACCTTTTCCACAGAATTATTTCCGCGGCCAAATAGAGAGGGGAAAAGGACCCCGGACATGGGTTCAGAGGCAGACGATCTACCGCTAGGCCCCGGGGAAAAACCATACATGGCTCAGTATACTTCGCCATCTATGTACCCTGGGGCCATTATTTCATCGAAAACATGCCGAGCCGGGTTACACAAGCACACCGCATCGTAGTAATTCGTAGTACTCAAGAGTGTTAGGGTTAATGGTTAATACATCAATAGAAGATTTTTGTGCTAGGTTATTTCCGTGCTATCTTACACCAAGGATAAACATTGTCAAATATCAAGATAAAGAGAGCTCAAAATCAATAATTTCACACTTACTTTCGGCAACAACATTTAAGTTATACTTATTTGACTGAACATTAATGTATTCATGTGACGGACATGGGTTGTGTGTTGTTCTTCGCCAATTTTGTATTTCTAAAACTGCTGTAAGGCCAATATTTTAATATCAGCCTAGTATAGAAAATATTATGACATTATTTCCCAAAACATGAAAACCACTTCATTATTGCATTTGAAACGGACAGTGTTTCAAACAAAGCAGAATTAGCTGACGCATGATTTGAAGAAAGGTGTTGATCCGAAAACGTCTTTCACAATTAAATTATCGCAACGTCTATTTAAGCGAAACTTTCATGATTGATGGCTGATTTGCTTTGCAGCATCTTCTCGAAACATGATACAATATAAACCTTACACATTCAAAAAATCCCATATAGTGGGGTCCTCTGCACCCCCCCCCCCCCCCCCCGATACTCGCAGTCGCATTCCGCGCTCGCATTGTTGATTTTCAGTTAAAACAAATTGCCCCCTTGAAATGTCTACATCAGCACCTGATATTTGGATCATGTATCATGCTTTTACTTGTATGTATCATGTAGGCCAACTTATGAATAGCAAATAAATTTGTAATCAAATAATGTTTTCCAGATATTATTTTTGAAGTTCAATGTTGTTTCCCAAAATGATGATGGTAAAAAAGCCACAGTAATGTGTTTGTGTCGGAGGGGGAGGGTGCATTGGGTTAGGTGGATGGGGGGATGGGGGTGACAGTTTATTGTTGCCAATATAACATGCATGCATATTTTGCCAAAATAATGTGCAGCTGAGATTTTACCTTATTTTAGGCCCTGTAACAATAGAGTAAATATGTAGCTCATTAGTTAAAATGGCTAGGAGAGAGGCTTAGCAAAATTATAGACCTCACCTGGAATTCATTATAAAAATGAATGGGCTATTCCATTTGAAATCTAAACTTCTCCTATTTGAAGACATGACCTTCATAATAGGTTGTTGTGTAGATGTGGGGAACACCAATTTTACAGTCTTGTATTTTATTTCCTAGGTAAAAATTAGTGATTGTAAGGTCTCTAGAATGTGCAAACATGAATACGATATGTGGTGTGAAGGTGAAAATAGAGCTCCTTCAAAGTAAGTTGCCGGTTTTGTGGGATACGCTGTAGCTTCCTGATCAGGACGACATTTTGGTTCTTGTATTATTTGTAACTCCATAGAAAACACCCACGAACCGGTGTTTCACCAGGAAGTTATTATATTAGTCGAGAAACGACTAATATACTGTATTCTAGCTGTTTCTTCTTCTTCCGTCATGAGGCCTATAGCTCCGTCACCATTGAGCCGATTTTGACCATTGGTCATAAGTACCCTTATGTGCACCACTACTCAGGTTTTAAAGCACAAAAGTTTCACATGTCACACAGGGGTCACAAGGGGTCATTGAACTTTACAAGGGGAAAATGTAAGACATGCTCCGAATTTGACCGGACTTAGTTTTTTTGTGGGCATTGATGAGATAAGAACAAAAGTCAATCATAACGTTAGGGTCAAAGGTCACTAGGGGTTAAAATGTAAATTTTCACTCCATTCTCTCAAAATACTACTAGTACTTGTCCAAGAGGAAATGACTGATGATTGTCAAAATTGGTCAAAAGATTCCTCTCATCCATGTTCATATAGGGTGCTTCTCCACTAAAAGTGACATGTCAAACGGGGTCACTAGGGGTCATTGAACTATACAGGTGTAAAACTGAAGACATTCTCTGATTTTGACCGGACTACTTTTTTCTTGTGCGCATTGATAAGCCAAGGTAAAAAGTCAATCATAAGTTTGGGGTCAAAGGTCAAAAAAGGTCACTAGGGGTCAACAAGTAAATTTTCACTCCATTCACTCAGAGAGAAAATGACTGATGATTGTCAGAATTGGTCAAAAGATTCCTTGTATCAATGTACCTATAGGGTGCTCCTCCACTTTAAGTGACATGTCAAACGGGGTCACTTGGGGTCATTGAACTATACAGGTGTAAAACTGAAAACATGGTCTGATTTTGACCGGACTACTTTTTTCTTGTGCGCATTGATAAGCCAAGAAAAAAGTCAATCATAAGTTTGAGGTCAAAGGTCAAGAAAAGGTCACTTGGGGGTCAAAATGTAAATTTTCATTCTATTAACTCAAAATGCTACGTATCCGAGAGGAAATGACAGATGATTGGTAAAAATTGTATCAAATTTCCATACAAATAAGAGCATCAGCAGGTCAAAGGTCAACACGCCCTCGACTAATATCCGTGATCTATGATCGCAATTATCTCTAGTTACACTTCCTGTTTAAAAGCTTTTGAACCGCTATGAAATAGTAGTCTTGTATGTGGCAATTCAAGGAAGTATTTACAACAATATGTTTTATTAGTATTATGTAGGTTATTGTGTGCTCAACACTAAATATTTCAATATGAAATACACTGCAAAAAGAGCAATAGGTATACAATTATGGATAGTGAGTTATGTGTGTTTTTCATTGTCATCGTGTCCAGGTAAGTTTTGACTATTATTAGGCCTAAAATGTAGTATTCATTTAGCCGGCCTCTCTATATATAAACCGTCAACACAGAAAGGAGACACTTTCTATAATAGGACCCAGGGATGGAACTTCAGATTTTTTTCAACTAGCCAGTCGGGCAGGTAACTCACAGAATCTACCTGCCCGACAAAAATTCTACCAGCCCAAGGTTTTTTCATAACATTTTGCAGCAAACAATGCAAGACTACTTTTAAACTACATTTACATGTTTTTGTCTTTATTGTAATGTACGATGTTCCACTGTAAACCTAGCCCGTAACAGCTCCTCGTATTCATCATGTTCATCAATCCAATACTCTCTTTAATCTCCTATCAACCTGATCTCCTCTATCATCATGACACACGATCATCTGATGATGAAATTACCCTGAACTTATTACTGTTACTTACACTTTGAGCTTCAAAAATGTTACCCGCCAGTCGGACGGGTACCTTTGAATCTTCACCCGCCCGACACGAAAGTTACCCGTTATGGGCGGGCGGGCGGGTCTTATTTCCATCCCTGATAGGACCCACTGACTACCCTATCCCGTTTATTTCAGAAAATTTGAATTCTAGGAAGCACATAATACTATGTCGGTCCCCATTGACTTTACACGCTACGTAAGTGGCGAATCCAGGATTAAAATTTACGGGGGGCTGAAACCCAAAAAAATCGTAAAAGGTCCCCAATTTTTTTGCCGTCAGCTCGTGAAATTCTGCTAAGTGGGGGGTGGGGGGGGGGGGGGGGGGGGGGGGGAGGTAGCGATGTGGTTGTCCCCAAACCGGCAAAAAAAATCGCATGGTACAAGTGGCAAATGTACCAACGGAACCTACCTATATCAGTATATGTCTCTGAAAAAGGTAAAGTGGTTCACAAAAAAAGTATATTGTCAAATTTTACGGGGGGCGCGTACACGTTAAAGGTATATTGAAAAAATTTACGGGGGGCGCCCGCCCCCTCCGCCCCCCCCCCCCCCCCCCCCCTGTATCCGCCACTGCGTACTACGAATTCAAAACGCTGTAAATCCAGAGTGCTAGTGACTAGATCAATCAAATTTTGATATGCTTTAGAACCATCCGTGTTTTATAACATATCTTGAAGTAATAATCACCATCAAGATTTTTTGCTAGAAGTCATTGAAATTAAATGGTATGATTACGCGAGTCAATATTTGGTTCTTCATGCACCATGTGTGTAAATCGGACCGTTACTTATATTTCAGCTAAAATCATCGAATTTTCTGTTGTTAACATTAAATCAGGGAGTTTAAATATACAGGGTGTATCAAAAAAAAACGCAACACTTTTTGTCGCGAGCTTTCCGATTACGGCAAATCACTCTGAAATTTATATATTCTGTTAGGTGTACTTATTGTCTATCACATAGTCAAATTACAGCGATATCGATTATTGATTCGCTGAGATATCAACGATACACGTAGACAAGTGCAAAACACGTTTTACATCGTTTATCCTGTATGCTTGATTTTCTTGTCAGGTGAATATTAGCAAGACACTTTAATAACTCATTGTACTTAGGGCTGATATCCAAACTCTCAGCGGTGTTACACCGGTATTACACCGATGTTATACCGGTATTACACCGATATTCTATACAAATATCGGTGTAATACCGGTAAAACATCGGTGTAATACCGGTGTAACACCGCTGAGAGTTTGGATATCAGCCCTTAAATAATTGGAATCGAACTCATCATTCTGAGAAGAAAATGTCATGTTAAAGGTATCAAATGGCTGGATATTACAGTATCATATCAATATTAATTAAATCTGGCAATACATAAGTTGATAGTTAATGACACAACTTGAAAATCCAGATTACAAAGTCTGTTTGCAAATCCTCTCTCTTTTTCTCTAGTTAATGTCATAAATAAAACAGTATGGCACATTATTCAAAAGATAAACAAATGGAATAGTCCATTGAAGGTAGTAATTATCTTGTATGAATCAGTCATTGTAAGTCAGTTGTGAATGGGACATTATGGTGCTGCTCGACCCTCAAAATGCTGTCCTTGTTTTAAGATGCATCGGTTATGAACTTTAATTTATGAAAGAACGTACCATAGACATTATGTGGCGATCATAGCAATCGGTGGATCAGAACTTAATAAAAAACCCTTTAAAAGGGAGGTGCTAGTACAAATGAAAGACTTTAATATTTTTAGGAAAGCAGTTGGTAGAATAATAACATTTGGGTAATCAGAGATTGGCACAAGAGCAGGCAGTGGATTGGCAAATTTGGGCATGATATCAAGTAATGAATATGAAGACAAATTTGCAGTATAGTTGTCCGTATATGTGACGAGGTCTACCGAAATCAGACACAATTAGGCAAGATATCAAAATTGAGTTTGTAATTGATTATTGTAGTAGAGATTGGATGTTCCGCTTAATTATGGTACTCTTCTTTTTTTAATCGGACTTCCCAAAGCGGAGTTATATCATTTTCCAGTTAGTCTTTATGAAAACTCCAAACTGAGATATCATCCTTTAAAGATGTACGTACAATGACAATCTGAAACTTTCACATTAATGTTATAAACACTCTAAAAATTAAATATTTGCATTAAATTCTTAAAAAATCACCCCAATTAGGTTTTGGGCTATTTCTCGGTTTGGAGCTCTGCTCAATTTATTTGGTTTCGGTAGAACAGTTACATATGATGTAACCACCTGAGACTAATATAGTCTCAGGTAACCACAGGGTTGTCAATTAGAAACATGTAAATAGCCTCTAGTTGTTGTCATGGTGCAATTTATAATTGAGACTCTAAGATGCTGTACACATTTACTGGCAATCAACAAGAAATACAAAAACAAGTTACATAAGAAGCACAAAACGGTTTCTTGTTTTGTGTGTAATTTTATTAGAAACAAGTGTAATGTATGTTCACGATGAGAGTGATGAATGGCATGTACAAATAGAAGTTCAGGAGGGACCATAATGTTGCGTACAATCAACTGAATCAATGTATGGTTACAGATATTTGCGTGGGATTGAGTTTTATGACATGTTCGAACCTTTCATTAATTCTCTGTCAAACTTGGCATTGTGTATAGTAGGCTATTACATGTATAATGATAGTTTAGAACCCTTCACGAATGTAGTTATATCAAAGTTACAGGCATTATTGAAATGGTCATACTCTTCATGCAGACAACAAACAGGTTTAGCCAGAGTAGTGTCATCATATTTAAGGAACGGTTGCTACAAAATGCTACCTATAAATGATCACTGATAAATACAGTTAACAGTTATTTAATAACAAACTATTGAATTAGTACAAACTTAGAAAATTTACTCTGTTACAGTGGAACCTTCTTAACACAAATGTACTGATAACACGAAGTGTTATTCAGGTCCCAAGCTTATAATGTTATTATAATATGACCGAATGACACAAACTTCTGTTAACACTTATTAAAATGTGAGGCCTGGCAACTTTGTTTGATATGGTTCCACTGTGTTGAATATATTTACAAGGATCTAGGTTTTTCACGGGTTGGTTCACAGAACCAGTAATAAAGTTATTTAAAGCAATCAAGTCTTGAATAATTTTTTTTAAATTGAGTCGTCACGGATTGGGTTGTAATTCACTTATAAGCTCAGTACTATCCATCATTTGGCCTCTGGACAGTGACGTAACTTAATAGATAGGCCTACAGCTTTTACGACCAGAATATCCTCATCAAACCTGGTGTATACAAGGCAGCATTTAAAGTACGCAAGCGCGTGTTATGTGCCGCAATTAGTAGAATATGCAGTATGATACATAAAGGGTTCAACAAAAGAAAGTATACAACTTTGTTTATGTCATTTTGAGTAACAGTCACAAATATGACTTTCGAAAAAGATACAAATTTTCTTTAAATGGTGCCACTCATGGTTTATCTTTGTTGTTAGGGGGCAAATTTGGTATCAAATTATGCCTATAAGATTCATCTAAATGCCTATTTAGCCTGTTTAGTCAAAAAAAAGTTGAATGTTACTCAAAATGACATAAAGAAAGTGGTATACTTTCTTTTGTTGAACCCTTTATTTAGAAAGTGTTATTCTACTAAAAGTGGAACCTTGTTAACGCAAATTTCCTGATAGAGTATTTTTAAATAGTTACTTCCCAGGAATATTTAAGATGCCAACGCATCAGAAGTATTAAAGTATCAAAAAGATTAATTACCTTCATTTAAGAAGCTTAAACACCGTATTAATTACTATTCAGGAAGCAGAAACTGGCAGCACAGAAGGTTTTTTCCCATAAGGAGCCCAAATTTTGTCTATCAAGCTGTCTGCAGGCGGTTTTCTTTTAAACTGTGTATTTAAAGGTAGATGACCCGATCACATTCCGATTTTCAACTTGAAGTTTTCTATTCTACATAAAAGGTCATCCTTAAAAATGTCGTGTTCCAAAGTTTGAGTTGCATTATAGCTCTAATGGTTCTTATTTTAGACGCACAAGATGCTGTGACTGTACCCATTGAGTAGTACACAAACTATATCGGTGGTTACCACCATTCGCGGTAATTCGACGTTATTTCATCGATTTCTCCGTAATTATACCGATTTAGGCCGTCAAATTTCAGTATGATGATGAGAAAAATACGAGCTTTCATATGATATGAAAATCTCCGTATGTTTGAAATAATTCTGTATTACTAAAATGTGATCGGGTCATATATACCTTTAAGCAGGGAGGTGTCAAATAGAAATATAGGCATCTAACTATGTCTCCTAATATAGTTTTAAACCTTCAACATGAAACTCACTCCAAAAATTAAAAAAAAAAACTGTAATATTTCTCTCACTGTGGGCTGATTTTCATGCAACATGGTACAGTTTTATGATGAGCCCTTCTAATGTAAGTACATTAAAGTTAAAATAATATATCCACAGTATTCCGAGATTTGTGGTAGTTATAACCATGGACTTATTAGAAATAAGTCCATGTTATAACCAAGTATATTGTGATGTTTTTATACCAACAAAATACGGCCCCTGATAGCAGCTTCTGTGAATCGTCACCCCTACAACAAATTGGACAGTTCCACTCTCTTCTGGGCAGCGAGCAGTCATTACGTAAAACGAACAAACTCCGCGGTAACGACTAACGACCATGGGTTTCAATATATGTTGAGGAGTTCGATTTCTAAAAGATGTCGTCAAGTAGTATTCTTTTGTCGACGGTGGATGTTTACAATAGGTCTAACCGTTATATGTATGAGAAATGAAGCCTGCCCAGTCCTGTCTGATAAGTCCATGGTGCAAACAAACCAGCTCCCAGATTAATTTGAGCTTTTCTAAATAATGCGGACATTTTTCTAGCAACACTGTTACTGTGTTGGCAGTGCAAACACTTCAGTGTTTACATGGCGCCATAGCTTAACTGTGTAGTCAATGAATGACAAATTCTCGACATGGAGGGACTCCCCTTGTAAACAAACACCTCACGTCCAATTAACCACACATCTCTCGTCCAATCAAAGCCATCGACACGGGTGAATGGTATACAAGCTTCACACTTCTCGTCCAATCAATATACCCGCATGAGAGTGTCATTTGGCTGGACCCATTCGATAATTATACCGATTTGGTCACGGTTTCCTGAACCAAGTGACTCGAAGTCATTATAAATAACGCGTACTTGGTATAATTGATTCTGAATTCAGGCTATAAGAGCTAGCTATCGTGATAGCTAGCACAAAAAGGGTGATTGACGTATTTAAATGGTCGAATGATTATCAGATTACACGATTCAATGATTTTATGTACCACCTTACTCAAACAAAGAAAATTAAGATAAACCATTCCAGACATTAAGGTTATATAGTTATTAAACTGTTAACCCAATAACACTATAAATCGGACAGGAAAATCCAAGTTTTTAGAACGAACTATGTAAAACGTGTTTTGCACTTCTCTACTTATACCTTTAATATCTCAGCGACTAAATAATCGACATCGTTGTAATTTGACTATGTGATAGCCAATAAGTTGACCTAACGGAATATATAAGTTTTAGAGTGATTTGTCTTTTACTGTGACCGTACAGCTCTCGACAAAAAGTGTTGCGTTCTTTTTGATACACGCTGTATAGTCCATAAAATCCATAAAACGTAAATCTAAAATCATTACCGTAAAATTGATGCCAATTTTGCACATTCATTTGGTCAAAAAGAACTAGGCCTACTACTACTGTACTCAAGTTTTGCCGGAAGTGCCGCGCAAAACCGACTTAGTGGTGTGCTCCCCTAAGTTCTGGCATAAATCCTATGATTTCAGTCATTAACAATTCTGACCAGTATTGCCCAAATAACGGTATTTGTGTAGTTCCCGTTAACCATTTTCTTTACCTGAATAGGCTACATGGGTCTAAAATAGTTGTCTCCCGTTAACCATTTTCTTTACCTAAATAGGCTATAGGCCCTATGGGTCTAAAAATAGTTGTCTCCCTTTTTCAAAAACGTTTTTTGGATTTTAGTTTGGTTGGTTGAATTTTAAAAAAGTCAAGGGGGCGATTAGATTGACCATCTCCAGGTCCAATCAAAAAGGGGGGGGGGGTCTCCAACCATGCGTTGGCCTATCAGTTGTGATGTAGCACTAGTTCCGTGCTGTGAGTGTAGCGAGATGCGCCCCCCTCATGACCAATACTAGAGCAGGTTCTATGTACCAAAGGTTTAGAACTTTAGAGGGTCACAGTTTCGGGCTATTGGAGGAGGCACGAGTCTAGTGCTAATCAGTCGTAGCCATGTTTTGTTGATGTTTAAAATATCCTTTCGTCTTAGTAAACAAAAAGAAAGGGAGGGGGAGAATTCGGTTAAAAGTATGGCCCAAAACTCCAACTCAATCCTTCTACCTGATCTTCTCAGCCAATCGCATCAAATACCGTACGCTACCCCGTCCTCTATTGTATAGTTTCTAGCATCGCTTCTCCCCGGTATAAGATCGCCTTTTCAGTTCCAATTTCAATTAAACTTCTGAAATTTCTAGCATTAGTCTAAGTTAAGTTTCCGATACATTTATCTGTGCTTTCAATCGTTACAATTTACTACAATGCATTTTAACGTGTCCTTCTCTTTCTAGTAACAAGTCAATGCAATGACCCACTGGGAATTGCAGATGGTACGATATTAGATGATCAGTTCTCAGCCTCGTCTGAAGCGCATAATGCTCACAATGCACGCCTCAATGGGAATTATGCTTGGAGAGCTGATACTCCTAACAACGGCCCTTGGATTCAGGTCGATTTTGAAGGGCCTGATAAAGTAACTGGCATCGCAACTCAAGGGATTCGAGTTGGAGGAGAGGAAGAGTATGTCAAAATATATCAGGTTACATACAGAGCAACGGAAAGATCAACCAGTTGGCGATCGATTTATACGATAAGTCGCGGAGACCCCATAAAAGTACGTTATTCGTTCTATACAGTAAATAATATATATATTAACGTCCCCAAACCAAATACATTTTTATAAAAATCACTTACCATTACTGTGAATGTCGCAAACACGTAAGATGTAGGCCTAGCACTTTCTGAACCCATGATGACACGATACGTGTTACCCTCAAAGATCTGCAGGTCGTTTTGGTTGATTGCAAAGCAAATGTGTTTATATCTTTTGCCTGATTTGTAAAAAACGTCTTCGGACGGTTTTGATTACCTTTTCTTAAACATGAAGCACTTTTGTTCTTCTTCTTTTTTATAGTCTTTTGTATTTATTTTCCTCTCTTCATTATACACATGTTGACATAATTATTATTTTCATACATTTTTAATATTTTCACATATTACATGTTTTCGTATTTTTCAACAAGTATAGGGCCTATAAATACATCCTAAAATATTTAATGTTAATATAAATTTCAAATCAAATCATTCAAAATACGACATTACTCATTACCAATACTATATTTCAAATATCACTATACGATGTAACCTGCATTATTTCATCTTTTGAGCATTACATTTTTAACATTCTATGTATTATAAGTCTCTGATTTGCAGCTCAAAGAATAATAAGCCAGTTAAATTGGGATGCTTCCCATAACGGAAATTGCTAATTGCTAATTTACTACACTTACTATTTTATTTATACAATTATTTGTATCATTATCTTCTTGATCATAGCCAAATAATACATCTGTAACTGTAACTTTAATAATTCTATTACATTTTTGCGACAATATTATTATCTATTTCATTTCATGTGTCATATTTATTATTTTGCTCACATTAATAGTTGAAAGTTACAGCGCTTGATACATTTCACTATTTTGGGGTTAACAACCCCCTTCTTCTCAACATTGAGAAATAGACCTTAAACAATCACTCTCGAGTATCGTTATTTGACAGTAGCAAGCAAACAACCCAATCTACACATAGCTTGTTAATCGTAGTAAAGAAGATAGGCAGTCCTTTCTCGATAAGGATGAGTGTGAAACGTGTGAATATGTTTTTAATTATTATAAATGATGTAAAATTTAATTTGTCAATGTCTTGGAACCCTGTCTATTTTATTGAATTATGCTTTCTCTCGCATGTTTTAAGGAATTCTTCGGAACTCAAAATGATGATGATGTTAATATACCACTTAGACATTACTTTACTCAACCAGTACTTCTCCAGTATATCAGAATCTATCCAACAGATTGTCAAGTAAGATGTTCTCTACGATTTGAATTGTATGGATGTCAAGGTAAAGAATCATGTAACATTGTTGTATAAGTTCATCAGGGTTGTTAAGATAAATGAGGAGTAACATTGTGCTTATCAAAAATCAGTGATTCAGGTAAATAATTGGAATATTTCTCTCACCAACTAACGTTTCATCATGACTTGGTCAGTCACATTTCATCAGAGTTGTGATCCACTACCAGAGTCGCGGGAACTATAGTGTTTCCAGAAATACGGAAACCAGAGTTGCCAGATTCTTTATGCAATAGTGGATGGTAGGCCTATAGATTACTCAAAATGTAGGTGCCTTCGTTCCGACGAAGGCTTCTATGTTGAGTTTATACGCACATTGTCGTATTCCATTGGCACAAAACTATATTTATTCATTGTTATTCCTATATTTGCACGCCCAACAATTATTCCAAATTGCATTCATTTGTTGATGACTTAGATCTACAGAAATATTCGAAATCTTCATTCTTTATCATTTGAAAATATATTTTTCCATATGATAATTGTCCACATTTTATGATAAAACCGTTAATTTAATGTAGAGGTTAAATTTCAAAGTCGGGCCCTATCCCGGGGCAGATTAAGTCTACGATTAGTTTTGGTGAAAAGTCGTGAAAATGTACAGTAGGCCTAATAGTAAAATGGAACGTTTATGATTACCATAAAGGTAATGGTTAAGATTCAAAGAATAAAATGTTTGTCATGTGTACATCTTTAAACCTATTTCTAGTCGCAATTGTCATCCTACTGATATCAATTTATCTGATCTTTCCACACATTTGTATTTGCACCACTGACAGTTCGTACTCCCACTGCAACCACTAAACCTAGTACTACTATGACAATTACTCGACCTCGACGTAAAACAACAGCAATGACGGCACAAACAACTACCACACCTGGCAGTAAGTGACATATTTTTCATAAGTTTGAATAATATATTACTTAGCAATTCATCAATATCACCTTTGGCTCTAGCTATTTCACCTCATTTAATGCGTTGTCGTTTAGTATAGTGGAGCGGATGTGGAAAAGGTGTTCACTTCTAGCAGGAAGTATGAAAATTGGCACATAAGGGATTTTTGATGCACTGATTTCAAATGCAAGAACCCACATTTTTCAAGCAATAGTGCGGCGGCCATCTTGGATTTCAAATTGGAGGCCATTGAAAGTAGGAGATTTTTTTTTTTTAAATAGATTTATTCCCGCGAGATTTCACCAATATGTTCTCAATAACATAGTTTACAATTTTAGATGGATTGGGTGTGCCAAAAGGATATTTTGAATAGTATGTGATCACAGATGGTGCACCATCTGTGATGTGATAGACATAGTACCTCTAGCATGTTTTCAGACCAGGCGCTAATCAATTTGTAAACACTACTGATGTAAACATCTTAACGGTCACATCATTATTCTATAGAACTGCATGTTCAAAATTGGTGAAAAAGGAGTGTTTTTGACCTTTTTGTTCACCAAACTGCAAGGTTTCATTATGGAAACCACTCAATTGAAATATCAGTTTATCACCTAAATTATGTACATGTGTAGTAATTGCCGATGATACCAACAATAGCATGATAAAAAGTTGACAAAACCAGTAAATAAGAGTGATTTTAGATGTATTCCCCCCCCCCCCCACGAAAAGTATGTTTTTGATAGTTTCCATGGCAACCACTAACCAGTAATAATCAAGGTACAATGGGCACACCCAATACATCTATGTAAATCCCTTCACATTGTTATAGAGAACATAGCGGTGAAATCGTGGGGTATAATTCTAAAAAATAGTTGATTTAGAGCAATTTTACTAAATCTATATCTGAATGGCGGCCATTTTGAAATCCAAGATGGCCGCCGCACCATTGCTCGAAATAGATGTGTTCTTGGCCATTTTGTGGTTATATATCCGCTCCATTAGGTGCAAATACTGCAATTTCACTGGTTGTCATGTTTGAAATCTGATCCATAATATCGTGATAAAATCCATACCGTTGATTTGTTGCTATTACAACTTACAAGCATTAAGATGTTACACGTAAGAGTGATCGCATTGTATCTGTGAATGAGTCTGTTGACATCCACAATATTTGTAGGGTTACTGCGAGAAGACCGCTAGAAGTTAAGTTTGATAGTAAACTTGTAGTGTTTTAAATTAAATACCATTATTTCTGCTTGTACAGTTAATCCAGCATCCATGAAGGTAACCACGCATACAATTCACTCATCAGCCGGAGTTACATCAAATTTTGATTTCATCACTCCATCTTCGTCATCTACGACTTTGTTTGAAGGTAAGAATATCAGTTTGAAACACTATGTTACAAATACTATACAAAGATGTTTTCTTCAGACATTCGTTTACCTCATTGCAATGAATGATTGTTGACGTTTCAACCCAGAGATGCGCTTCCTGATGTCCGTTTTTCTGGGGGACATTGGGAACTTTTAAAGATAATTAATCTGTTACATAACATAAATGGTTTTGAAACACGATTAAAGGTGTATGTTCCGATCACTTTTTTTTGGCTATGATTTCTTTTTCACATCGTGATATTTTGATATCAGAAGAATCCCCATATTTTTCTCATTATGTCTGTCAAATCTTAGGAGTCAGAAATGTTCCATATTGAAATTATAGGCTAAAATGTGGTGAATTACTGCCAAAGGTGGTTACCACCAGCCAGTCTGTGTAGTACTCAATGGGCAGAATTCTTGTGACCGTGTGCTTCTAAAATTAGAACCATTTGAGTTATGCAACTCAAACTTTGAAATGTGGCAATTTTAAGGATGACCTTTCATGTAAAATAGAAAACATCAAGTTGAAAATCGGGCCAGCAATCAGACCATCTACCTTTAACTTTGATCGCTTTTGACAATTAGAGTTTTATTTTTGGGCCATATCCAACACTATGGCAACTGATACCTCAACAATTAACATCACTCATGAAGTAACATTCTCCTATAGTTATAAAGTAAAAATATTTAAGTTTTTGATTTAAAAATATTTTCCCCGAAAATTTGAGTTTTTGTGTCGGAAAATGATGGTTAAAGACACAAATGGCGCCCTTGGAGTGCGAGGGACATATTGTTAAAAAATGCTGTATTTATAAATTGTGAAGAGTTATTTGAAATCTTATTTGTGAGTTTATTGATTTACTCACTAGATGTTCTTTAATAATAAAAAACGTTTCTAAACTGTGTTTTTAAGATATGAAGAAAACAATTAAAGGTGTTAATTCCGTCCCTTTGGAAAAAATGTGAAATTTTACAAAATGTCAATTATTGGGGTACTTAGCACCTGTACCTGAAATAAAAAAAATAAAAAATAATTTTCAGGGGGTGCTGCAACATAGGGCCACTTTTGCGAGGGACGGAAACATTATGCGAGGGACGGAATTTATAAGGTGTGTGAATACGCAACTTTAATTTAATTTTGTATTTTGGGCTATTGTTCAACAATAGCCCACAGATATTAACACGATTAATTAACTAAGTGATTAGAAATCAAACTGGTGACTCTACAAAGAATTCTGTTGGGCCGATCAATTGATTCACTGCTACTCAAATAAAACATACGAATTGGTATTAGGGCTCTTGCCCAAACACAAGTAGAGAAAAGCTCGAGGAAAGAGCGGGAAAAGCGCGATCCTTTTTTCTATATTGTTAAGAGGAGTGACAAAGGATCGGTGATTAACACTCACTAAATGGGTATACTTGGTCAAGTAAATGGTTACACTTAGTTTATACGTTTAGTCATTTGTTAAGAAAACATTATTGCCTGCAATATCAAGCGTTTGACGGACATATTCTTATGCAATATAAGGCCCAATAGTCAAGAAATGTAGCAAAAGTAATTGATTCTTAAATTATACTGTCATTACTTTTGTCATTAATTGTTTACACAATGTTGACTTCCAAGCGTTGATTGCCACTTTAAAATGCATACCGTATTGTCTGTAATATACGCCCAGTATGTGTGGCTTGAAATTTCATCAAGGGGTAGGTGGCTTTTAATTAGGGGTTATTTTCGAGTGCACATTTGTGGAACATTTTTTATGCTAAGAAGTTAGTACACAAAAGCTGCCGTTTTTGATACAATTTGCTCTATTGACCTACATTGCTGTGAATGTGATATTTGGCATTTTTGAAATACTTTACTGGTTGACAGAATTTGGCAGAAAATTGAGGATAAAACATGGGATATCTTTGCAAAACGGCATGAATAAAATATTCCGTCCCTCGCTGTTTCGTCCCTCGCACTGACGTTGTTTTACAAAATCCGCAACATCTCAAGTGATTGATTTTTTTTTAAATATCTCTCTGTTATTGTTAGAGAAAGAAATAGAGTTGTTATGTAAATTTTGAAAAGAATCAATTAATTAATTTTGACAATACTTATACAAATGTTCAGAGGTTCTGGTAAACTTTTTTTGTCCATTCCGTCCCTCGCATTACTAAATTGAGTTACCGTAGCAACATGTTTGTTTTTGACTATTTGTTTTTTGTTTCTTGTTTTAATTCCCTTATTCTTATTATTTGTTTATGGTGTATTATAAAGCAACTAGAAATTAAGTACAAGTGTAAATATGTACCAAATTCTGTCCCTCGTAGAAACGGAGGTTTTGGATTTGGCCCTTTTCTTGTCATCAGGATCAATTGCTGGGATTGTGATTGGCACATTTGTCCTAGTATCAGCAGGATATGTATTCATCATCATTATTATTATTAGGTAAGTGTCATTTAATTATGCAGATGATCGCACGTTCAGACACCTCGTGTTAGCAAGCCTTCTCGTAAAGAAGAAATAGCAACCCCAACAGATGACTCATCGGTAGGCGTCAAGCTATCGGTCAGACAGACTGGCAGTTCGAGTTTATGTCATGCACAACAAAAAGATGATGACGTAGCCTAGGCCTATAGGTTGAGGGCAATCAAGGACGCAAATACGTCACGGGCTAGAGAATGCGAAATTAATTTACAGTGTGTCCCAAAAACTGGGTTCAAAAGTTTGCGAGCTTATAACTAAAAAAAGTAGGAAACATGGATAGTTTATATTTAGGGATATTAAACAAAATATACTTGACCTTAATTTGTTAAACTCTGTTATTAATCCAATATAAACTTTTTGAAATACAAAGATTTTAATAGAGCGTGGTCAAAACCCATGTCCCACTTTTCAAGGAACACCCCCGATGTGTTGCAATTGCGTATTGTTGTGACTTCATCCAAGTTTTGCCTTTGCATTCATTCTTTACAAAGACTTGGGCAGTAAACAAAAATATTTTGGTCATATTGCAATAATACGAGTTCATTATTTACATAAACATTAAAAAACAAAGTTCTTTGTTATAGTCCGAGTTGTTGTTAAGTTCTTTAGGAGAATAAACCCCATGCCTGCAATACTGCACATAGCGCAGTTTCATGCAATGTGTCCTAAGACTTTTGGTTGCTAGTGTATGTTTATCTATAAACTTGAGCAGTGTACTAATACATTCAAATTGCTGTTGAAGATTATGTATTAATTGGAAACACTATCAGAATGCCATATTACACACTAACTATGTCTGAGATGAAACATTAACTTCATTGACATTACTGATGATTTGAATTACCATACCAAGCACTATACCATGATACCAAATTGGATAATACCTCGAGGATACGTCATTGCTAGTCATGAATCATGAATTATTTTCTGCTCCATTTTGTACAGGCGAAATAAACGTAGACCTGAAGACAAAGAAGAGACACGACGTCATGAAGTTCGCTATGATGATGTGAACACCGATATCATTATTGCACAAGTAAGTAGGCCTACACAAAACTCCAGTTTATGAGTACACAAACATTCTGACGCGTCTGCGCGTCCTGTACCTCTCACTTTCTTGTTTGACGCGTCAGGTTTCAAATTGGAAAGACTTGCGGGTCCCGATCAAAATTGAAGGGACCCCTTAAATTTGACGATGTATGGAAATAGAATCCTTAAGAAATTCTGTAAATTATATATCCATCCTTTGCTCACAATATAAATTCATTAAAACTGTCCGTAAAAAAGTAAAAATGTTAAATACCCAAACTTCAGGACCCCTCAATTTATTGGGGACCCCTTAAATTTGTTTTTTGAAGTCCTACGTGTCCTAAAAATGTCATGGGACCTCTCACATTTTTGATCCAGTGCTATCCCTGCTTAAGATCTTGACCTCTGAGTGTTCTATGTACACAACCGCTGAATTTGCAGATAGCAGCATGGAGCTAGTGCTAGAAAAAAATCTTGGGGGAACTGATTCTAATTTAATGCATCCCAGTGACTATACCAACTAACTCTAAGCCCAATGCATGTTCACGGTGCAAAAACACAGTGGTGCACTGCAGTTACAGTATGATCTGTGATAATACAATGTCTTGGATAATGTAAGCCATTTCTTAGGCTGGTCAGGAGGATTTATTTTATACATCAAACCTTACCATTCTTCAGGTTACAAACACAATGACGCAATGATGATATTTTAAATATTTTCAACGAGACATCAATTTGTGTGTCATTTCCGATTTCCGATAGCTGACACCATAATCTCGAACGAATTGTTATGTATAACCATAACTTATTTTCATTAGTTTGATTATGTTAAATCAGATTAGCGACTTCATAACATCACATTTTGTTCTGTTTTAGAGTAATATGGATGAAAGAAACGTATCCAATCCGACTGTTGTGACGGATAACGCAACCTACACAGGGTTAGATGGATCAACCAGGCAACCAGAATCAGTATACCAAGGAGTGATGAATCAGGACCCAGACCGCTCAGCTGCGGACGTCTACCAGAGCCTCGATGCAACCTCACGATTAAGTACAGCTGACTACCAGGGTATATACCATGACGTGAAAATGGAGGTACATAATGACGAGGATGTAATATACCATGAGTATATGGATCCCACGGCAGTATCTGGTCAAAGCCAGTCTACGGTCCCTGTTCCTCCAGCAGTCAGTGGAATCGACAATTCAAATAGCATGTACGTCAACGTGAAAGAAGCAATGAATAGCCGCAAAACTTTAAACAATTAAATGTTAATTATTAGTATAATGTAGAATTAATGGCGATCACTTTGATTTTCTTACTTAGACGATATAGAGGATACATTTCATCAAACTATCAAATATATAATTAACATGTAAAAAGGTGATTTCACAGAGTGACTTAGAAAGAACGGGTTCCTTTTTTCCGATATCTGTTTTGAATATGTATGCCTGAAATGTTCGTACAAAAACATGTGCCACATATTTAGTTCATCATTAAATTCGAACGTGAATGTTGTATATATAATTATTAAGAAACTATAGCTCTCTGTATGCTCCAATTTGACTTATTTGCGCTGGTATAGGCACGGACATGTTTACCTCCCTAGTTTAATATAGTTTTAAACGTGGTGGCCTATTATCTACATTGTATATACAAAGGTTACTGTAGACATTCTCAGTCTTAGTTTCTGTATTATTTTATATATAGTTTTGAAGAACTATTTTATATAGCACTTTTTCCGAGTAGATTTAGAAGGCACGTGCGCCTCCTTTCGTTTCACCATTATGTTCATAAGTCATGAACATCAGCTAGCTTTCGTGTTTTCATTTATTTACACAAGAGTAAACAAGATTAACTCTAGTCTAAATCTGTAGAGCAATAATCATATTATTATTTTGCTACCCTCAAGTAGGTGCATTGTGTCAATAATACAGTTATTCTGTACATCTGTAATGTCGATGACGTTACGCAAGGGGAAGGAATGTATGGGGAAGGAGAGGGTTGGATGGTGGGAGGTGTTGGGGTGTAGGTAGAGAAGTGGAGTTTGGAAAGGGGATGGGTTGGTATTAATAAATATCCAAAGCTCACATTATTTGTATCCAAAATAGCATCACGGTCTCTCCTTTAAATATTTATGATACAACTCTGACACTATAAAAAAAGAGGTTTGCTCAAAATCTCAAATAGTTTCAATCGAAAACCGCGAAACCCGTGAACCGTTCTAGTTTGACCAGCTTGTTTTTGGAATCATTGACATATTATTTAGTAGTAGTTTTGTAAATGAGTCAATAAAACTAATAAAATAACATAATTCTGGTAACATTTTTGTTGATCACAAAATATTCATGAAATAAACATGGTTGTAAAACACGGAACTTAAAAACAAGGAAGTAAATCCCATACAGATACTCAAATAGGTGCATTGGGGATGCAAAGATATACGGTAATCGGAATCTTCTCGAACAATGACTAACAATGTTTTTTGTTTGGTTTTTTCAATTTATCAACTTCACGGGCCGGGGCTTTTAAAGGCATATTATGTGATCTTTTTTTAGAAAGTAGATTTTCTTGCAGATTTACATTTCTGATCATAAATCATACATACATTCCAAGTTACAGACATGACAGAGCGATACGATTCCTAATTAACTCAAAATCATGGTTTTAGAGTGAATTTAGAGTGAAAATAATAAACTGTCGGATTATCCGACAGTTTATTTTCACTTTAAAATCACATGCCGGAATCAGTAGGCCTACACGCAAACTCAAGTAATTTCGAAGTATGCAAATTTCGACGCCCGGCCTTGGGTTTTATTGACATGAATCCTTATAGTTAACAATTTACAATTATGACAATGGTAGTGGGAGGAGTAGTTTTTTGATTGATTGGGAGCAATTGGATCCAATTGCTTCCTTTGAGATGACATGAGTTTCCGTGTAGTGGTTCCGACATGCTCTGAAGTCGATACGGCCCATTACTATAGCCGCTGAATCGATGACGTGGATTTGTGTGCCAGGTTAAGCGGCGGCGGCGAACGCGGGAGGGAGGGCTGGGGGCGGGTGCGGAAGTATGCAGAACTTGAATTCAAAATCTTCTGAAAATATTATTTCTGTCAACTCTACGTGGCGGCGGCGGCGGCGGCGGCGAATAGACCGGGAAGGGGGGGGGGGGGGATGCAGAAGTTAGCAGATGTTAAATTCAAAATCTTTTAAAAAGATTATTTCAGTAAATTCCACGCGGCGGTGAACGGAGAGGGTGTGTGCATGCTGAAGTATACATAACTTGAATTCAAAATCTCTTTAAAAATTGTGTCTATCAACTCCACGTGTCTTAGAATCAAGAGTGGGGGGGGGGGGGGGGGGGGGGTACGGAAGATTGCAAAACTTAAATTCAACCTTAAAGATTTGGTAAAGATCATTAGTGTCAACTCCACGTGTCTTAGAATCAAAAATGTCTTTTTAAATACTATTTAGATCATGTTAGACCCCGCGCCGTTCCGAGAGGGGGGTTTACGGAAGATTGCAAAACTTAAATAATTCAACCTTAAAGATTTGGTAAAGATCATTAGTGTCAACTCCACGTGTCTTAGAATCAAAAATGTCTTTTTAAATACTATTTAGATCATGTTAGACCCCGCGCCGTTCGGAGAGGGGGGTTTACGGAAGATTGCAAAACTTAAATTAAATTAAAGATTTGGTAACGTAAAGATCATAGTGTCAACTCCACGTGTCTTAAAATCAAAAATGTCTTTTTAAATACTATTTAGATCATGTTAGACCCCGCGCCGTTCGGAGAGGGGGGTTTACGGAAGTATGCAAAACATACATTCAAAATATTTTTTGTTCTCATTAGAGCGTAATACGTTTAAAATTATATTTTGGATAATTTAAAAAAAAGTTTTTCTCCGAATTTTGTTCCTACTAGCGAAAATTAGACCCTCATATTTTGGTCATTTCGATAAATATACATGTAAACTTTAAATTGTTTAAAGCAATCATTTATGTCTATGGCACGTGTCCGAGAAGCGTCAAAAATGTCTTTTTAAATACTATTTAGATCATGTTAGACCCCGCGCCGTTCGGAGAGGGGGGTTTACGGAAGATTGCAAAACTTAAATTAAATTAAAGATTTGGTAACGTAAAGATCATAGTGTCAACTCCACGTGTCTTAAAATCAAAAATGTCTTTTTAAATACTATTTAGATCATGTTAGACCCCGCGCCGTTCGGAGAGGGGGGTTTACGGAAGTATGCAAAACATACATTCAAAATATTTTTTGTTCTCATTAGAGCGTAATACGTTTAAAATTATATTTTGGATAATTTAAAAAAAAGTTTTTCTCCGAATTTTGTTCCTACTAGCGAAAATTAGACCCTCATATTTTGGTCATTTCGATAAATATACATGTAAACTTTAAATTGTTTAAAGCAATCATTTATGTCTATGGCACGTGTCCGAGAAGCGCCAATGTCGCACAATCTTGTATTAAAAGACAGTGGGGTGGAGAAGATGTGCTTTTATACACAGCTCTTTGGAATGAAATTTACATTATCGTCGATATCTCGGAAAGAAAATCATTAATCAAACATGATATTTTTTCAAATTAACTTTTTGGGGCAGGGAATATGCGGTTTGCTTCAAAAAAAAGAAGAAAAAAGGATAAAAAAACTAGATAATGACTTTATTTGGTTAGTCTACAATGAACATATTGCCTGTTTTGGTTACAACCAATCTTTCCCATTAATGAGAACTTTCATAATCAACACGCACATCCCTCCCGTGCATGCCGGAATCAGTACACGCAAACTCAAGTCATTTCGAGTATGCAAATTTCGACGCCCGGCCTTGGGTTTTATTGACACGAATCCTTATAGTTAACAATTTACAATTATGACAATGGTAGTGGGAGGAGTTTATACGTTTAGTCATTGTTAAGAAAAAAATTATTGCCTGCAATATCAAGCGTTTAACGGACACATTCTTATGCAAGACAAGGCCCAATAGTCAAGAAATGTAGCAAAAGTAATTGATTCTTAAATTACCGTATACTGTCATTACTTTTGTCATTAATTGTTTACACAATGTTGACTTCCAAGCGTTGATAGCCACTTTAAAATGCATATCGTATTGTCTGTAATATACTCCCAGTGTGGCTTGAAATTTCATCAAGGGGTGGGGTAGGTGGCTTTTAATTATAGGGGTTATTTTCGAGTGCACATTTGTGGAACATTTTTTATGCTAAGAAGTTAGTACACAAAAGCTGCCGTTTTTTATAAAGTTTGCTCTATAATTGACCTACATTGCTGTGAATGTGATATTTGGCAATTTTTGAAATACTTACAGGTTGAAAGAATTTGGCAAAAAATTGAAGATAAAACATGGGGATATCTTTGCAAAACGGCATGGGTAAAATATTCCGTCCCTCGCTGTTCCGTCCCTCGCACTGACGTTGTTTTACAAAATCCGCAATATCTCAAGTTATTGATTTTTTTTCTAAATATCTCTCTGTTATTGTTAGAGAAAGAAATAGAGTTGTTAAGTAAATTTTGAAAAGAATTAGACGATAATTAATTTTGATAATACTTATATAAATGTTCAGAGGTTCTGGTAAACCTTTTTTTGTATCCATTCCGTCCCTCGCATTACTAAATTGAGTTACCGTAACAACATGTTTGTTTTTGACTATTTGTTTTTTGTTTCTTGTTTTAGTTCCCTTATTCTTATTATTAGTTTATGGTGTATTATAAAGCAACTAGAAATTAAGTACAAGTCTAAATATGTACCAAATTCTGTCCCTCGCAGAAACGGAGGTTTTGGATTTGGCCCTTTTCGTGTCATCAGGATCAATTGCTGGGATTGTGATTGGCACATTCGTCCTGGTATCAGCAGGATGCATAGTCATCATTATTATTAGGTAGGTGTCATTTAATTATGCAGATGATCGGACGTTCAGACACCTCGTGTTAGCAAGCCTTCTCGTAAAAAAAAAAATAGCATCCCCAACAGATGACTCATCGATAGGCGTCAAGCTATCGGCCAGACAGACTGGCAGTTCGAGTTTATGTCATATGCACAACAAAAAGATGACGAAGTAGCCTATATAGTTTGAGGGCAATCAAGGACGCAAATACGTCATGGGCTCGAGAATGCGAAATGAAATAATATATTTAAAATGAATACTAATTATTCCCTGATTCAACTCATAACTCAGGATCAGCTCATATACGGTCAACACATTTAAAATTTTGAACTGGGAAAGAGGGTCGTTATTCCGAATAATTGGAAGGATCAGGGTTTGATGCATATAAAAAAACACACCTCATACTCAATCTAGAATAATGAATAACCAGCGGTAATATAATTATCTCGAAACACAATGCAGTCATGCCTATTCACAAAACTACATTAGCAACCAACAGTCTTAAGACACTCGGTTATGGCGCGTCAAAATCATACCGGATAACAAATGTGGACTGTTATATTTCACTGGAAAGAAAATATGTGGCTGAATCTCTTTTCTCATTAATAAATTCACGTTTCCTGCAGCATCTGCTCATTCCATTCCATGAAATTGAAGACAGTATGTGCCTTCGTTGAATCCCGATACAAACTTCCCATTGAAAATAGCTCATGAATAATTAAGCTCATTATTATAGCCAATGCAATCCAAATGGTAAGCAGTGCGTCAATTTGTGACCTCCTTTCAAAATAAACTTCGTAATTGTCAATGGATACACTCAAGTAAATCTAGTCCCAAAACTGTCCCTAGTCTTTAATCTTTCTAAATATGGTCATGTGTCATAAGCTCGCCTCCTTTCGCGTTACACATTTTAACTTTACACATTATATTTGCTTGTATATACCCCCAGCTGAGGTAGTAAAAGTATTAGCTATACCAATGCCATTTTGCAGGCGGATAGCTTGTTATTGGGGCTTTAAGACGATACCAAATTTGTTGAGATGGCTTTTGTGGTTTTAAAAATATTAAAGGAATATGACAGCATGAAACTAAAAAGTGTAACAGCACCACCCTATTGGGAGGCGAGTTCATAACTCGTGACCATATTTTGAATCTCATTTTGAGCAGCTTGGTGCTAAGCATAGATGAAAGGAACCGACAATTTGGAACCCGGTAGTATATATTTTACGGAATAAATCGTATTGGAAACTGGAAACCAATGCTTAGCACCAAGCTGCCGGAAGCTGGATTCATTTAGAATTGACCTAGTCTTTATCAATCTTTAAAAATAGAATAATTATTTGGGAGGGAATATTATTAACAACATGACTTTCATATCATAAATGGAAACCATCAACATTATCTATGCTTTCTCATTGCACCCCTGACCTGGGCCACACCTGGGCATGCTACAAAGCTACAAACATTTCATCATTACTTAGAATTATTGTCAAGCTAATTTTACTCTTAAATTATTCACTGAATATTTGTTTAAACAAACTTATAAGAACTTTTCATCAATTTGTAAACCTAGAATACCAAAAAGCTAACACAGTAGCTCAATGGGTTCCCAGTGTTTTTCTCTCAATTTGTAGCATTCAAGGTGTCCTAAGACTTTTGGTTGCTAATGTATGTTTATCTGACTTGAGCAGCATAATAATACATGTACATAATGACACTAATTTGCTGTGGCAGATATGTACTAATTGGAAACACTATTAGAATGCCATATTACACACTAACCATGTCTGAGATGAAACTTTAACTTCATTGACATTACTGATGATTTGAATTACCATCAAGCACTATACCATGCATGATACTAAATTGGATAGTACCTCGAGGAAACGTCATTGCTAGTCATGAATCATGAATTATTTTCTGCTCCATTTTGTACAGGCGAAATAAACGTAGACCTGAAGACAAAGAAGAGACACGCCGTCATGAAGTTCGCTATGATGATGTGAACACCGATGTCATTATTGCACAAGTTAGTACACAAAACTCCAGTTTATGAGTACACAATCATGCCGGGTTTGGCACCTCATATTCCAAAATTGGGGTTGTTTCTACGCCAAAATGGGTGGCATATTATAAATTACATTTTAAAATGTATTAGGCTACATGTTATGGGCCAAAACAAAATACTGTGAGTTTTAACAAACACCTCACCTAGATATAAAGTATATCAGTCTGTTTACCCCAATCTCTGACTAGCCCAATCCAGTGTCCATCGGAGGCAACTTGCTGCAGACAGATCTAAAAAACTGGACAGAAATGTGTATTGCTCCATCTGAGCGTAAGGTTCTTCTGGAAGGCGTCCCACAAGAATCAGTTATTTGACCATATTATAATTTACCATGTACACATCACCGTTGGAAGACGTCATTGATTTGCATGGCCTTATTTAGTCTTTATCTACATTTGCCTGTCGGCATCTGGTGGGAGGTTGCATGTCTGGTACTGTAGATCTGGGTACTACCACTGCAGAGCTGGCTTAAGATCGTGACCTCTGAGTGTTTATAGATAGCAGCATGGAGCTAGTGCTAAAATGTTTGGTTTTTTTTTTGGGGGGGGGGGGGGGGAACTGATCCTAATTTAATGCATCCCAGTGACTATACACACTTAGAAATGGGTAGTTAAAATATTGACTGTTTCGGGAAGTCATTTTAAAACAACCCCTTATAAGTTAATTTTGACCCCCCATATAGGGTTGTCCTTCATCTTTTGACTTGGTATGAAGTGGAAAATGACTATGTTAACATAGTAGTAATTTGACTGGTTTGGGGGGTCACTTTGGAATAGCCCTGGATGTAGTTAATTTGACCACCATACGGGGTTGATATTTGCCTTTCGACTTTGAATGTAGTTAAATTCGACTTTGTATGTAGTTAATAATAACTAGGTCTATATGATGTTACAATTTAACTGCAGCAAAAGTCATCGTCAACATGACTACCATGCCAGTCAAATATTAAATATTTTATGAATATTTTTGACATAACAATAGCTCAATCCTTCAACCAATTCAAAGAATAACAGCAAATATTATTTCCATGTATTCAATTTCATCTACAATAATATGAAATTTAATTAAACACTATTTGAAAAACATGTCTCACAACGCCGGCGTCTTGATTAGGCAAATCATCTCACAACTAACGTGAATAACACCATGGAAAGTCGATTCGTAGGATAGTATACTGGTACATATCTAACCAAAATAATTTAAGACGTCACTGCTTGATGGCAGTGATTGTTCACATATCAGAAGCACATTATTGTTTTTTTATGAAGTAATACACACAATGTTTAAAGCTGTTATACAGGTTTCCTTGGCCGGAATGAATGTCGACCTCGTGTTTTCCGACTTACAAATTAAATCTAAGTCAAACCTTTGACTGCAGCAGCAATGAAGTCAACATTTGACTATAACGAAGTCAAAATTTGACTACAATGAAGTCAAAATTTGACTACAATGAAGTCAGATTTTGACCCCTTTTGTAGTTGATATTGACTATTTTCAGTGTCAAAATGATTTGACTACCCACACAGGGTTGCTATGGTTGACCCTAAAAGGTATTCATATTTTGACCCTTTTGTAGTTGGTATTGACTATTTTCAGGGTCAAATGATTTGACTATCCATACAGGGTTGCTTTGGTTGACCCTATAAGGTAGTCCAATTTTGACTCCTTTTGTAGTTGGTATTGACTATTTTCAGGGTCAAATAATTTGACTATCCACACAGGGTTAACAATGACTTCAATGTATGTGGTGTATAGTTGACCGTCAATAAGTAGTCAAAAATGACTAATTAAGGGTCAATTTTAACTACCTATTTTTAAGTGTGTACCAACTGTACTCTAGGCCCAATGCATGTTCACGGTGCAATAACACAGTGGTGCACTCAGTTACAGTATGATCTGTGATAATACTATGTTTTGGATAACGTAAGCTATTTATTAGGCTGGTCAGGAGGATTTATTTTATACAACAAGGCTTACCATTCTTCAGGTTACAAACACAATGACGCAATGATGATATATTTTCAACGAGACATTTGTGTTCACGTCATTTCCGATAGCTGACACCATAATCTCGAACGAATTGTTACGTGACCATAACCTGGTTTCATTTAATATGTTTGATTATGTAAAATCAGATTAGCAACTTTATAACATCACATTTTGTTATGTTTTAGAGTAATACGGATGAAAGAAACGTATCCAATCCGACTGTTGTGACAGATAACGAAACCTACACAGGGTTAGATGGATCAACCAGGCAACCAGAATCAGTATACCAAGGAGTGATGAATCAGGACCCAGACCGCTCAGCTGCGGACGTCTACCAGAGCCTCGATGCAACGTCACGATTAAGTACAGCTGACTACCAGGGTATATACCATGACGTAAAAATGGAGGTACATAATGACGAGGATGTACTATACCATGAGTATATGGATCCCATGGCAGTATCTGCTCAAAGCCAGTCTACGGTCCCTGTTCCTCCAACAGTCAGTGGAATCGACAATTCAAATAGCATGTACGTCAACGTGAAAGAAGCAATGAATAGCCGCAAAACTTTAAACAATTAAATGTTAATTATTAGTATAGAATTAATGGCGATCACTTTGATTTTCTTACTTAGACGATATAGAGGATACATTTCATCAAACTATCAAATATATAATTAACATGTAAAAAGGTGATTTCACAGAGTGACTTAGAAAGAACGGGTTCCTTTTTTCCGATATCTGTTTTGAATATGTATGCCTGAAATTTTCGTATTAAAATGTGTGCCACATTTTTAGTTCGTCATTAAATTCGAACGTGAATGTTGTATATATAATTATTAAGAAACTATAGCTATCTGTATGCTCCAATTTGACTTATTTGCGCTGGTATAGGCACGGACATGTTTACCTCCCTAGTTTAATATAGTTTTAAACGTGGTAGGCCTATTATCTACATTGTATTTGCAAGTTACTGTAGACATTCTCAGTCTCAATTTCTGTATTATTTTATAGTTTTGAAGAACTATTTTATATAGCACTTTTTCCGAGTAGATTTAGAAGGCACGTGCGCCTCCTTTCGTTTCACCATTATGTTCATAAGTCATGAACATCAGCTATCTTTCGTGTTTTCATTTATTTACACAAGAGTAAACAAGATAAACTCTAGTCTAAATCTGTAGAGCAATAATCATATTATTATTTTGCTACCCTCAAGTAGGTACATTGTGTCAATAATAAATGTACAGTTATTCTGTACATCTGTAATGTCGATGACGTTACTCAAGGGAAGAGAGGTATGGGAAAGGGGAGGGTTGGAGAGGGGAATGGTAGTAAGGAGGGGATTAGACTTAGAGTAGGGTGGTGATATGGAACTGTGGGAGGGTGGGAGGTGTTGGGGTGTAGGTAGAGAAGTGGAGTTCGGAAAGGGGATGGGTTGGTATAAATAAATATCCAAAGATCACATTATTTGTATCCAAAATAGCATCACGGTCTCTCCTCTAAATATTTGCGATACAACTCTGACACTATAAAAAAAAGAGGTTTTGCTCAAAATCTCAAATAGTTTCAATCGAAAACCGCGAAACCCGTGAACCGTTCTAGTTTGACCAGCTTGTTTTTTGAATCATTGACATATTATTTTAGTAGTAGTTCTGTAAATGAGTAATCAATAAAACTATTAAAATAACATAATTCTGGTAACATTTTTGTTGATCACAAAATATTCATGAAATAAACATGGTTGTAAAACACGGAACTTAAAAACAAGGAAGTAAATCCCATACAGATACTCAAGTAGGTGCTAGTACAGGAAACCCATACGTTGGTGTGTTTTTTTGGGTTTTTCCCCCCTACCAACGTATGGGGAAATTGTATTGCGAGAAACTGTCAATTTGATTTGCTGTATAAAGTGAATGGTGTGGCTTTCGAATGAAAGCCGGGTGAATTACAACTGCATTTCCGTTGATTTTCATACTAGCTACGCACCTTCATAAAGTCCTCATCTTTCTTTCCAGCCACTTTTTAAAACATGAAAATGCTAAATTATTCCATTATTTAATCATAATTCTCCGCCGTGTAAACGCAATGGCAGAATTTTTTTTAGACATTTCGTGAGTATCGCGGTCCAGATTTAGTCTCATACCCCATCGCAAAATAACAAACATATATATACGCTATGCACACCATTACGAACTAACGAAAATAATTAACATATGAGACTATTCATTAATAAAACATGGCGCCGATTTCGATAAACATCGCGAGTGCCGTAAAGTGAATGGGCTTAGAATTTCGCCTTAAATTTCAAGGGAATAGTGCATTTGTACAAAATGTTAAACGAATGGCAAGATAGATGAGAAAGAGTAGATAAGAACAATCCCAAAGAAGTGTGTTTTTGAGCTCTGGTAAGCGATACAGAAATTACCACAAAAATCATATTTAGAAGGAGTCATACTTAGGATGGGGACAGATAGTGAAACATGCAAAATACCCTATGATGAATAATACCAACTGATGACAAATATCACTAAGTATGATTTGTTGTACTAAGTAGGTGCATTGGGGATGCAAAGATATACGGTAATCGGAATCTTCTCGAACATTGACTAACATTTTTTCTTCTTTTTTTTCTTCAATTTATCAACTTCACGGGCCGGGGCTTTAAATATGTATCAAAATAAGACAGCGCTTTCAAATCTCAGCATTTTCTAGGGATCTTATAAGCGGGGCCCGGACCCCACGCTGCACGAAGACGCCCCACTCGCCCCGCTTTCAAAAGTCAATTTAACATCCATTGGCAAGAATGACCACCGAGTATCGGGTTGTATTCTACAAACTTCAAGAAACATGTTGGTGTATCACTCCCTGTGTCAAAGCAGACCGCAAAACCAATGCTCCCCAGCTACACTTTAGGGAAAATGCATAGGGATCGTTTCTAACTCTATCACAGCTTGCTTTCCCAAGCTTTACTGGGGAAAGCTGTGTGTATGAATTAAATTTCATTCATACACACAGAATGACATTTCATTCATATACGCACAGCTTTCCCCAGGAAAACTGGGGAAAGCGGTGATTAGAGTGTAATTTGGAAACGACCCCTAGGGTACTAGTGGTCCAAATATGAAGGTTTTTTATAATGGCATGGGTAGGCCTATACTGTCTTATTTGAGCAGTTCGACTTATGTTGAAACTTGACACAATCTGTACATTCTACATGCCCAAATATTTGCAACTTTAGGATAACTTGACATGTGATATTCTCCAGATCTTTGAAGCCAAGCCCCTCCTTCGATGACCGATCAATTATTCATATAAGGGCGATTAATGAAGATGAGTTCAGATCATGTTGAAAGTACTTTATATGATTGCCAGATGCAACAGTAATAAATGTATATTCAGTGCAGTCATCTTAAGATGCTAACTGCATATTGTAGTTTATAAGTACCATTTTGTAGTTTCTTTTTTTAAAACCATCACTGAAAGCCAAACTAGAGTCTGGGTGATTCTAGAAATAGAGCTACTGCGGCTCGACTCTGTGTCTAAAATGACTCCATTATTGGGGGTAGAGTAAATTGAATCTCTCATGAAAATATGCATATGTTAATTTGGTGTTTTTTTAAAATAATTGTGCATAGAGTCAATTGACTCCACAAGTAGAGTCAAATGGACTCTCTTGTGACATTCAGGTAACTCCTTTTGATAGTCAGTGCTAGCTAGTTTACTCCACTTAACTTAAAGAGTCACTGACTCCATTCTGGCTCTCAGTGAAAGGTTGCGATTGAAACGATCGCAAAATGGCATGTCGCTTTGGCACAGGGACATTGGTGATTGGTGGTTTGGACTATGCGATATAAACAGTTTCGAATACGACAAACTAAATCATTATCATGGGGCAGTGGGTATTAATTCACTAACAGTGTTACCACTTTCACCCCGTCCTTCTGAGACGTTTTTGTAACACTGTTAACCAAGGTGGGGTGGGGAGGGTTCCATTGGAAATAAGCCTGCACATAGCTGGCTTTTATGGGCTATCCTGGCCTTGCAACTTTGGTGTTGTGGTGTGCTTGCCGTTCCAGTTTGGGACGGCATTGTGATATGCGTTATTTATTGAATGTTAATATATTTTTATACTCGTGTGATTTGTTATTTGTATATGTTGTGATGCCAAATAAAAACTAAACTAAACTAAACTAAACTAGCTAGGTTTTTTTCTTTTCAGGGGGGGCAAGATTTCAAAAAATGTCGTAAAAGGTTGCCTCAATTTTTTTCACAGTCAGTCATCTCGTGAATTTCACGTAAGTGGAGGGGGGGCCGGGGGCTTGGGGTGAGGTCCAACAAATTTCGCACGGTCACAACATTTCGTACGGTGGGGGGGGGGGGGGGGGGGGGGGGTGCTTGGGTGTGAGGTACAACAAAATTTCGCACGGTCAAAAAATCGCACGGTCAAAAAAACAGCCCAGTGAACATAATGGTCATTTCTCAGGGTTTTAATCAATTTTTTCGATAAAAAATGTTTCTTTATTTATAAGAACCAGGAGAAAGATTGTCATTTTAAAAATTTTAAATGGTTATATTAAACGCATATAATAAGCACTACATCCGGAGAGTGGGGGGGGGGGGGCAACTGCCACCCCCCCCCCCCCCCCCCCCCCCCCCCCCCCCACCCTGACCTGCGCCACTGGGAGGGTTACCACCAGCCACCCCCCCCCCCCCCCCCCCTAAAAAATCCAAACCGAGATACAGAGTAGGCCTATGTTTATGTTATGATTATGCCTTCTGAAATCGCATAGCCGCAATCGTCTGCGTCTGCCTGCGTCTGTCATTATTATTACCGACTGCCCTCAAGTGTTGGCGAATCTTGTCAATTGATCAAAGCAGGTCAAGGGTCACGAAAATACGAAAGAGTTCAGATTTCTTCATAGAACTGATTAGTGTTTATTGAAAAAACATGTATTTAAGGCCAATAATGCAACGTTGAATTTGATACAATATGAACCCTCGATTCGAGGTATCACTTGAGGCTTTCAGTGCCATACAAAATGTCGACATTGACCGTATAGCGTCGATGGAAGAGACCCAACTTCGGGCTCTGCTACCTTGTTTGGTTCGCATGTCACTCTGTGCGCCGCTAGACGTCAGCTCGGCATGGGTAGACGGGCGAAAACAAGTACTTCGTGTCTTGTCTGGGCTAGAAGTTGTCAACTCAATAGTTGCTTTGCTTTCGGTTGATTTTAATGCATTAGAACAGGATGCAAGGAAAGAATTACAGCTCAGGTAAAGTTATTTATAAAAAGTGGCTAGGCCTATCGGCAATGTCTTGCTAGACGTCCCGTAACTCAAGTGCGCATGCTCAAACCAATTAAAATACGTTGTAGCTGTACACGGTTTATTCCGTACGGGACGTGAGGCAAGATATAGCCGGCCTATCAATAATCATGAGGGCGACATTTTTTGGGAAAAAAGTTGACCAAAATATGTAGAAAACTCCATGTTATGTTTACCTCTTTTAAATACAACGATGTAGTGCGAGCGATGTGGCTAGGGTGTATTCACTGATGTCTAGATAGATAACCCCACACAAGCAACTGGACATCATGAAAGTAAACCCTCAATTACCTAAAATGGTTTTAAATGTGCATGACTTATTATTGACTTGCCCAGTTTTCAGCATATGAGGCAAACTACTTTTGGTTATAACTTTTTCATTATTCAGCCTACAGACAAGGTTGAACCATCATTTTTTATTGTAAAGTACTTTGTTTCCATGTAATCCATTTTCAAAGAGATAATTTTATTTTTAAAATTTTATGAACATGCCTAGCAGTGCAGGCCGACAAAACACATGAAACATTAACAATTCTAATAAATTAATTAAATAAAATGTTTCGTTGATTACAAATCGTGTTCTTAGGCTATTACAAAATCTATGAATTACAGCTCCAAGGTAAAGTTATACAAAGTGGCTACTGCCCAGTGCAGGCTGCAGTGCAGGCTTAAACATTAACAATTCTAATAAATTAAAAGTTGGGCACCCCAAAAAGGTGGAATATGCACATTTTCGGTAACATTTGTTATTGGTTTTCTAATTAAAGTGCTGTTATTAAATTCATAAGCATAGCAGAATGCAAATTTGGGCTTAGGCCTATGAAAGCCCAATCCCTCTATCACTATCAGTAGGCCTATCAAGAAAAATAATATCAAATATGCATTATAATACCAATTAATTACTACAGCTAATTAAACAGAGGAGGTTGCGTTGTGTGTATCAAATCTAATCAATTCTCTGCTTTATCACACACAATATTTTTTAACTACAGAACTAAATTGGGTGAATCTGAGAATTTGTCCACTGCTCATGTCCAACATGGTCTGGCCCTTGAGTTTGAGAGGAGTGACCCTGCAAGGAGACTGCGCATCCTTATCAGTGAAATATTGTTTGTTTCTAGCCAAGTAAGTTAAACTGTCCCTGATTAGGCACAAATCAATGTTTGGTTGTCCTCCACCTGCTCCCAAAACGTAGGGTAGGTCGGTTGATTTTTTTAGTTTTTTGATCCGTATGGATAGGGTGACAACAATGTTTATCAACAAAAGCAAAGGTCGAAGGGACTGGACTGTCGATGCTTGAGGGAACAGCATATAACCACAACACTGTCCACTATGCCTTATAAATTATTGCCCTTTATAATGCTTTGGCACAAACCGCCTGGCAAAGAACAATGACCAAATGCCCGGCATGACGTCACATGTCACTCCATCTATACAACCAGTGGTTTGAAACACAGTAAAAGAGACAACCATTGTCAATGCATGTTAAATGGTAATTAATGGACAATAGTTAGATAAACACTTGTCATTGGCTTGCCGTCATGTGTCTGTGTGCTTCTTTCCGAAACCTCCACCTTAATTAGAAATAGCCAAATTGGTCGGAGATTCCATTCCAGATTAGGAACTCTGAAGCCTTTAGTCTACAGGAATCAGTCTCAGTTATTGGACTTTACAAATTAAACATGCACTGATGAAGTCTTCCTATTTCTAATTCGATCAGGAAAAAAAGAGTCTGAAGTCGGATAAATACCTGGTATAAAATTATTTATGACCTATTCAGAGACATGGATCAATGAACTCAAATTCAAAACATAGGATTTTCAAGTGGATTATTGGCTATTTTGAGTATGTAACTCCTTACCAAACACATTTTATAAATTTTCAAAGATCACCTGAAAATTTGAAATCCTTCAATTTTTGTTCACATAAATCAGCATTTTTGAACATGCCTGGAAGGTTGAATTGTCAGAGTAAAAAAAAAGGTTGACATGTGGATTTACACCTTTAACATTTCACAAGTAGTAATCCACGCATTTTGTTTGATCCCTCACACAGATTCGTGATCCTACAGATTTTGTACACAGACCATGTGAGCTTTTTGAGAGTGAGGTGTACCTTGAGGAAGTATCAGATGTACTGTGCATAGCACAAGCAGGTCAGTGTAGTTATGCAACTCTCAAGCTTTCATCATTTTGATCATCATCCTTTGGCTGCAGATAGAGCAGGTGACCACAAGAAGATTTCTCCTTGCATGCGGTCATTAGCAAGGCCAACTGACTAATGTCGTTCTTGTGGTCAGTAGAGTCATTATCTTGGATTCCGTGACCATTTTCTTCCTACCTTAGTTTCTTAGTGAATTTGTCAACTAGAACCATTTTAAGAGAAAATGAGCTCCCATGCACCTCTCAAAAGTGACGGGAATGTTCTTTTATAGCGCAAATTCCAAAATGGCCGCCATACAGGGGCCCAAAAATTCAAATGGCTTTAATTAAGCTACAAAGCATACCAAATTGTTCGGCTGAGCACAAGGATTCCGAAAAAGTATAGTTTGCCATACTTCCGATGTTTGGTTAACGAGTTATCGGGTAAAACATAAAAAGGTCGTTGACCTTTGCATATGGGGTCAAAATTTAAACATGCTCCGATTTTGAAAAACAATATCTCATATTGTTCGTATGATCACAAGGATTCCAGAAATAGTTGGTTTTTTACCACCAGGAATATTTTGTGTAGGTCAAAAGGTCAAGGTACACTGACCTATATAGAATCTGACCTTTTGACCCCTTTATGAGGTACAACAGACACTCTAGGTGGTATAAACTATCATTGCTGGAATCCTTGCAATCAGACGAACAATTTGAGATATTGTTTTTCGAAATCGGAGCAAGTTTAAATTTTGACCCATATGCAAGGGTCAACGACCTTTTTACGTTTTACCCGATAACTCGTTAACCAAACATCGGAAGTAAGGCAAACTATACTTTTTCTGAATCCTTGTGCTCAGCCGAACAATTTGGTGTGCTTTTTAGCTTAATTAAAGCCATTTGAATTTTTGGGCCCCTGTATGGCGGCCATTTTGGAATTTGCGCTATAAAAGAACATTCCCGTCACTTTTGAGAGGTGCATGGGAGCTCATTTTCTCTTAAAATGGTTCTAGTTGACAAATTCACTAAGAAACTAAGGTAGGAAGAAAATGGTCGCGGAATCCAAGATAATGACTCTATATATGACTAGGGAAAAGTCTAATTAATAATTGAACGAACAATTGTGGAATACCATACTGCGTAAACAATCCAAGCATCCTGTGCTGCGCATAATACCGTAACTACGTAAACAAATCCAAGCATCTTGTGCTGCGTATAATACCGTAACTGCGTAAACAAATCCAAGCATCCTGTGCTGCGCATGGATAATACCGTAACTGCGTAAACAAATCCAAGCATCCTGTGCTGCGTATAATACCGTAACTGCGTAAACAAATCCAAGCATCCTGTGCTGCATATGCTGCCTCATGCGTTACAATACATACGCTGATGCTACATAAGCCTGAGAATATGCACACAAGTCCCAGCGCTAGTGCTACATCAGTCGCGTATCTCGTAGCTGCGTTGAGGCTAGTGGAAACTTGTTCGTTCGATAATTAATCAGACTTAAAGTAGTATTCATTACCCCTCCTGAAACTTTGGGTACATAAATCTGTTATCATGAATCTGATAAAAATGTGAAGGTTTTATCTCCTTTTTTCGCATTTCATTTGATTTAAAACCAAAACTGACATAAGATGGCTTATCATAGGATTGATTTATTGATATGTCTTCAGACATAAAATCTATATTTAACTTAAATGTTGTTGTCATACGGCGTGATTTATGAAACTGTAGACCTATTTCAAACTCCAGTCGTAAAGCAAAAGAAACAGATAATTTACTAAAAATAAGTACGTTAATCCAAACATGTTGATAATGAACTTTTTAGAAAGGACTGTTACAATGTCCAATGAATTCTTCACCTTATTCAATCCCATTGAACATCTTTGGATACAAGTTAGACTTATATACTGGAACATACTTTTTACAACTACTACGTTGCATGATGAAAAGTATGGGCAAATCTACATGTTACTTTCTCAACTGCTACGTTGCATGATGAAGCAGTTGTAAAAAGTAAGTTCCAGTATAATTAGTCTAACTTATCAATTTATCTTCTAACTACTGGATGGCTGAGGCTGTCTCAATGCTCCCGCGCGCGTTAGTTAATTGGTGCGTGTTAGAAAAAAAAATATAATAATTTTTTTTCAATTTTTTTCCCCCAAAGTTTCACAGATTTTTCAAATTTTCATTGATCGCATCATTTTAAATACAAAAGGTCACTTTTACAAGGATTTCAATATTTTATATTTATAACAAAAACAATCAAAAAACTTAAAAAACACCCCGCATTCCGCATTAGGTTTTGAAAAACTGAAGAGCTTTGAAAAAAAGATTTTTTTAATATGGCCTGATAACATTTATATAATTGGATACAGTATTTAAAGGAAGTGTCCAGCAAGCACAACATTGGGCATTAGGCCTATATTTTAGAAAATATATCACCGAACCGATATCGTCAGCATTAACACTATTTTGATTCCATTTACATTTTATTCCATTCAATCCCACATGTTATATGTAGAGTTGCCCATACTTCTCAAGATGCCCAAGGTTGCCGAGGCGCTACTCAGGATGAAGTATGGACCACTGTTGTTATGCAGACTTATTGCCAATGTGCCAGACAGTCTTTTCCAAGGTAAGATGAATGGCTATTGAATTCAATAAATGCATTTGCCCTTCAAAGGCGCTGGCATATACATGTATAAAGACGGAAGATACATTCATGCGTAAATGCTGTGCCTGCAGTTACGTCATTGTCGAGAGAAAGGGAAATAGACTATTATAGAAACTGAAACAGATGTTGTGAAAAAAAATACAAAAACAAACATGCATATCATGACAAAATTCTCAATAGACGGAATGAAGATTAATCTACTCATGTTATGGGCTAGTTCTCATTGGCTAGTTCTCATATGCACGTAAGACTAGATAATTATTATCAGTTCAATAATTTCTCGATCATTTTAATATTTACCACAAGTTCTATGCGTCTGGTGCGTAACCACAACAGGCAACTGCGCCCAATGTTAGGGAATGCAGGGTGTTGTATGGACACTGCACAATGTGTATTCAACATCCAAATGGATGCGAGGGTGACAATCAGATTACTTGAGATTATTGCACTGATTGTAGTGTATTTGGCATTGGATATACAAATCAGGATTATAACATCATAGATTGACAAGATTAAGAAAACAGAAGTGGAAGTATATTTGATAATTGCAAACTGTATACAAACAGCTTGTTTGGTAGCAAGCAGTTGATAAAAGTGAAAGTCAGATTCTTCTCAATTCCCCTGACGTACATGTACCAACAAAAAAATAGTAAAATATAGCCCCAATTTTTTTTAAATTTTAATTAATTATTATTATTATTATTATTATTATTAATTTTTTTTTTTTTTGGGGGGGGGTCAAACAATTTTGCACGGTCAAAAAAATTTGCACAGTCCAAAAAAACAGCACAGTCAACAACAAATGGCCAATCCTCCGGGTTTACATCAGTTTTCTCTATAACATTTTGCTTTATTTAACCGACTGCTGCATATATTTGTTGACTATTTGGGTTACACCCCCCACACCCCCTCTAGCGACGACCCTGCCCCCGACTGGCAAAGTAATTTCCCCCGACTTGCAGTAATTTCCCCGACTGATTTCAAAAGTGGGGTAGGGGGGGGGGGGCATGCCCTTTGCGCACGCTACTGTTGGGTTTGCTGTTAAATTATGGTATATTATTAAAATTGTAATGTAAATTCTTATTTGTTTCAGTGTGTAAGAGTCTGATCATCAGCGGTGAGAGGCAAGATGAGGAAACTGCCGGAGGTAGGAGGCGTACAGAGGTTCTACGAATGCTGTGTGCAATGAATCCAAGCCAAGCGTTGACCATTAGGGCATTGGCGGTAAGGTCTTCTTCTTTTGGTACTCAACCCTGGTGATAACGCTTAACGTTTTCAACTTGAATGACTAAGAGAGCTTCCTCTTTTTCTCTCTTTTAAAGAAAGTCATGCTCTAGTTCGACAAACATATTGATATGATATTTATCTATTTATGGATAGGAATGGATTTAACCATACACTATTCAGCTTTTGAAGGAGCGTGAATCTTGCACAAATATATTATTTATATGAATGAGTTATATTAAAAAAAGAAATTCCTGCTGTTCTGTCAAAACCTTGATGTTTTTCTGATGACCCTTCAGCGGGTATAGTTAAATTGCCCAATGGTTATGCATAGGAAGTGTTGCTTTATATGTTCACAGGCAAGAGCACTTACAAGGTTTGATAGATGTGTTTTGGCCCTTGAACATGTTTAGAGCAGACTGCCCAAAGGTTATGCGTAGGAAGTATTAATTTTATACATGCTGAAGGGCCATATGGAGATGGTTTGAAAGAACATCAACAATATCAGTTCCAGTTGAATTACTCAACTGTGTTAATATGGTTTATTTAGAAGGACATTGTTCTTGATTGGCTGGGTTATGAATGATTTGATTCCCTGATGCTGTCTTAGGTGGAGCAATGTCGTCTGCCAGGTCTAGCAGTTCACCTCTCCCTTGATCACAAATTGTTGGCTGGTACTGAGCAGGAGCCACTCTGCAGTGATGTCTGCATTGGTTTTGTGAGTGGATTATTGCTGGGGAGCAGCTCGCACGTCAGGAACTGGTTCTCACAGTTTATACGCAGCAGTCAGAAGGTCAGTTTGGTTTAAAATGTTTGTGATAATATAATTAATAGCACTAGAATTATGTTCCATTTTATCAGGGTAGACATGTAATGAATTGAAGCATTTGCTGTAAATAGGTTAGAAATATACTGAACAAATACTTGCTATCGATTCCGCTGGTAGTTAAAAAAAGTTTGCTTATTTAAAGATTTGGTCACATAATAAACATTATTTAGTCAGCAAGTACAAGGATTCAACTTAAAGGAAATCCTTGCCATGGAACTTTAGCGCTCAGATATGTAGCATTATTATACAGACCCCATCCGTAGCGAAGGTTAAAGTTTTTAAAAGTGCCCCGTTAAAGAAAAAAATCTGCTTTCGAAAAACAATCACCTGTATTGACGTCGCTTTATTGATCGAAGCTATGACGAAACAGTTACGAGATTTCCACATCTCTGTTTGATGTATTGATATTTTCGATTTATGATTGAATTCCGGCGTGATTACATGCAGCGACCTGTCACTGATGAGACGGTTTTAGTAACAATGACGTCACAATTTTGGATATGGCTAACGGGCGTGAATTTCAAATAATCACAGGTTGCAATGGGGATGTGCAGTTTAAATTCGTTTTATTGAATATTATATAGTTCTGTGTTCAATTAAACTGGTCAATATACATTGGATAATTATTTTCCTACCATAGATAACAATTGGTTTCATGAATAGCACTGTTTTCCTTTAAAGTTAAATTTGTATTAAAGATATGATCCTATCCTAAAAAATGCTTAAGTTAAGTAAATATTGGGAACTTTACAGTATAAATCCATTCATGACATATGATTGTTTTCCCCCACAGCACAAGTACTCTGCTAGTACCTCTCCTCTCAATGCCTTGAGAAAACACTTATTGCTACAACTCAAAGTGATAGCGCCCCCTGGTGATGGACATAACGACCTGTCAGAGAGACAGGTGGTGCAGGCTAGCGCACTTATGAGGCTGTACTGTGCACTGAAGGGAATCGCCGGCATGAAGTAAGTACTGTTTTGCTAATCTAACAAATATTATAACATGTTTTGGTACTATAATAGTCCTTTACAGAATCCCTAAACATGTTTTAAGGTGTGATGAGAGTCTGATTTGATTACAGTGCTACAATCACACAAGTGTGTGATGGCTGTATCCAGAAGCGTAATTGTTGAGAAAGCATGATCGTATCCACTCTTCAACTTCACATCAAAACGCCTGTATCATTGACTGGTCATTGACTCTGAGAAGAATTTATAAAAAAACAGGTATCATATTTTTTGAAAAGTGTGAATGGAATGAGTTACATTTCATCACTGCACTTTAGTTCCTTCAAATTAGAAACTTTTTTCTTTCAGCTTAAGTTGAGAAATGACATCAACACAGAATCATGTGATATTTGCCGCACTTTTTTTGCTACGGCCAAACATTCATCTTAAAGGTAGATGTTCCGATTTTCAACTTGAAGTTTTTTATTCTACATGAAAGGTCATCCTTAAAAACGTTGTGTCCCAAAATTTGAGATGCATAGCTATTATGGTTCTTATTTTAGACGCACAAGATGCTGTGAACTGTACCCATTGAGTAGTACACAAACTATATCGGGGTATAATTCGCGGTAATTCAACGCTATTTCGTCAATTTCTCTGTCATTATACCGAATTAGGCTGTCATATTTCAGTATGATGATGAGAAAAATACGAGCTTTCATGATATGAAAATCTCTGTATGTTTGAAATAATTCTGTGTTACGAAAATGTGATCAGGTCATCTACCTTTAATACAAAATATTTGTTAATACACAGGTTTACTGAGGATGAGACTCGCCAGTTGTTGCACCTGCTTACAAGTCATCCATGTCCGACACCAGCTGGAATTAGATTTATTTCTCTTGGTCTTTGTATGCTACTAGCATGTCCTCTACTCCTTGGGTAGGTGAAATAATTCTCTGTTTGATTTTATGTTAGCTGCGAGGTAAATGTGTAGAAAGAAGTGTTATATTTTAGGACAATACTTTTGAAAGACACACTCTCAGTAAAAATAACAACCATCAACTTGATCAAATGAATATAGGTCAGAAAGTAGTGAGCACCACATGAGCCTTTAGTAATAATCGTATCGGTCTGATCATGCTACATGACTATGAAAGCCAGGAAAATGTCTACACTTTCACTTCTTAAAGTTTGGGCCTTAGTGTATTTGATAATATAATAACTAAAATTCAGGACATGGTCCGATTTCAACTGGACTATAGTTGCATCTTATTCGTTTTATAAGGCAAGAAGATAAGTCAATCATGTCATCCGGGTCAAAGATCAAGAACGGGTCACTATAGTGTATAGTTTGATCAGTTTCAAATTGGCGAAGCCTCATTACAGCAGCAAATGAATATTGAAGGACACGAGAGCGCGTGAAGGCAACTATAGCGCACTGGGCTTCATATGCGTGACGCGTGTGTGTGTGACCAATACCGTGTCCATGTAGCTGTAATCGCGGGCGTATGCTTGGATTATTTTTGTACACAGAGAGATAAAAACTGAATATTTCTCACCAATTTGTAACTGATTAAACTATATAGAGGTCAAACTGTCATTTTCAAGTCTTACTAACAAAATTGGAACAGATTTATCACTTCTTTGGGATTTGGTGAGACAAGAGTCAAAGGTTCATTTGGGGTCACCCAAGGTCAAAGTACTAATCTTAATAATACATACAGATCACAATAATCTCTGGTCACTTCTTTGACAGTGAAATTATATTTGTACAATAGAGCTAAGACTCACCCCTCTTGAGTATTCAATTGTTATATAACTTTATTTTTCTCCAATATACTATGTACCGTGATAGTCAAGAAGAAGAAAAGATAGTTATAGGTTGGATCAACTGGCTTGTTAGAGAAGGACCCAGATTTGAAAGGTGTGTATGTATGTAATCTTCAAATGTTGTTTGTATAGTTTGTGTAATATAAAGAGTTGTATAATTTATATAGGTCAAGATATATTTGTGTTGGTAAATTTGTGGAATTAGCAATTTTCTTACTTAAGTTGGAAATAGATATGTTGGAGATTTATTTTGTTGTCACCGATTGAACAGTTTGTTTTTTATACCTGAAATCATGTAGCAGAAGCATGTGATCAGATACTGAGTTACACTAATTTGGAATAGCCATTAAAATAGGAAAATAGTGAATAATGTTATTATATGTATGTAATGTAGCATTTTTGCACCATCAATTCAAAACAAAGTAGAAATTTGCATTTAGTTGATCTAATTCAAACAAAGTTTAAGGATTTGCTAAATTACCTAGCTCATTTGCTGTGTGTTATTTTTGTAACAGGGAGAGTGGAGTAAGTTCATCATTCAGTGAAATGTTACTACTTATAGCCATCCATTTCCATGCTAATCAAGTACAAGCCATCTTAGATCTGGTTTGCTCAACACTAGGGATGAAGGTGAGTTCATTTGGATTTACAGTAGATGGGGGTTAGTTGGAACATGAGATTAGTTGGAACATTGAGATTTCTGTCAGGCATGTAATTATTTCATGAAATACTACCACCCAAGTCAGTGTACCCATTAGCTGCCATCCACCATGAGAGCTGCTAACAGGTATACTATAATAGGATGGTTGTATTTCATAAATTGAGTATATGCCTGAAAGAAATATTAATAGTCCAACTAACCTCATGTTCCAACTAACCCCAATCTCCCCTATAGTTTTGGAATCCACCTGTTTGTTCTTGACCTACCAGGATGTCATGATGTATGAGTGTATTTTGTTACATAAAGATATTTTTTCATGAATTTATCAAAAATGGCCAGCGCATGATTCATACTCATGTCATAGAACTATAATTTCTGTCTTTAAATTGCAAGAATGTGAATTGCTCGAGACTTGTGACGAAACTTGAAGAATGATATGTACAACGTTGTGTATTCAGATAATTTCATAATAGGGACAGTAGACACTTCATTATGTCATCTATCATTTCATTCTTGAACAAGTTAGCTTTTAAATGCCAAGAATGTGAATTGCAACTTGCAAGAGACTTGTTGAAAAACCATGGAAAAATGTGAAGATTACCCTATATAATAGTGAAACCTTACATGATCCTGATTAAAAAGTACAAGTCCCATTAGAATGTACTCCTAGCCTACTAACACTAATACTCTGTGTTAGCTTAATAAGTTGTGAGGTGATTTCAGTGTGTAATCTAGATTGGTGCAGCACTTTCTGTACCATGGCTGACATTCTTCTTTGATCGTGCGGATGCCAACGTTGTTGCATTAGAGTAATGAGCGCTATATCATGATGCGTGCACTTAAGAGCTGATGTCATCTCCCAACTTAAGTTGACACAAAGTAATGAAAACTCAATGGCCAAAAATCTATTTGATTCTGATGTTATTTGAGCAAGCCACCAATGTGTTAACCCTTTTACTGTTGTTGTCTTATTACAGATCCACATCAGGCCTAACTCTTTAGCCAGGATTAGTCTAATGTTTATGCAAGAGATCTTCACGGAACAGGTAGGACCGTCCAGCGCAATGCCAACTGAAAAAGTTGGGTTCATTGTAAAATGTTATAAGACATCTCTAAATTCCACACTAATATAAGTGGACAATGGATTCACACAGTTTTTTTAGAAGGAATGACATTTCCTTGGATTTTCTCTATATTCATCAAACTTAATTTCACTGTTTCTCAAATACCAGGTGCTGATAACTATCTTCTGTCTGATATGATTGGAACTGGTCACATCGGTGTGAAAAATACCAGTCCCTTCTGTATTTTATGAATATTTTATTGGCTATATTACAATAATAATATTCTTTAATCCCAACTCTTGAAAATTAGAACATAAAATATGTTTTCTTATTGATACCAGCAAAATGCATAACGTGGGGTGGGTCCAAGCTTCAATTAAGAGAAGAAATAATTACATTCTTGTGCATTACTTATTCTTTCATTATTTGTACATTTTAGGTTGTAACAGCGCATGCTGTGACTGTATCAGTAACTCCAGCATTGAGTGGCTCTGTGGCAGGGTTTTTACCAGTACACTGTTTGTATCACCTACTCAAGAATAGATCATTTGCAAAGAATAAAGTAAATGTTAAGGTGAGTTATAATAAACCCTATTTAAATGATGGTAATTGTTAAAACTATCCATTAAATTTAGTTCTTTAACTCATCAGTTGACATTTAGAAATATATTTCCTTTGTCTCCTCATCACAAGCATTTTAACCTACATGTCTGAAGAGATGGCATTGTCAATGAGTTTCAACAAACAAAGAACTACAGATGATATTCTGATTATATTCCCAATTATTATTCCATTTCAATCCATTCACGGTTGTTTTATACAGGTTGCATATACAAGTTGCAAATAGCAATTTTTGACTTCTCAAGTCAAGTGTTCTGTTTTGAAAGAGCTCAAATTCAAAAAGCCTAAGCTTACACATAATCATTTTATAGTTACTCTTGGTGATACTATTATACTAGGATACTTTATTACTAGAATAGAAGCCCAGGCCGTGGTCAAGGTAGCAAAGCAGTAAGCCATGGTATTTAAATTGGCACTACTCAATTAGTATTCTTTTGATACTAAAATCCAATCACGGTCACATAGCTTAAACATGTACATGTGTTTATTTTTCGTCCTTCAACTTAAATGAAACGGTTTGAGACGCAGCCCGATACTTTCGCCCCCGAATCTGTATACCAGCATAGATACTACATGTACGTTTGTCTGTACAGCAACAGTCAGACGATCAGTTAATTTGTAATTGACACATCTTATTTATATTCATGACCTTATTTGAAGCTTGGGGATTCCCCCTGGTTCGGATGGATAGATTGCAATTGATTCATTATCAATAAAGGAAAGAGTATATCGATGGCTTACAAAATCTTGAAATACGTCCATCTCAGAATATTCTTGAAAAGAGTTATAAAAGAAGAATTATATCCGGTTATATAAAAACATTTTAATGAATGAGATTAAGTACTTCGTAAAGCGCAAGCAGAGTTTATTGTGGAAAATTAAAACAAATAGTTTTAGGCCAGCTGAATTTCCCTTGGGGCTTGATTTTCCACAATTACCTCTCAACATAGCTATAGCTCAGTCAGTTCCAAATTGAAAAGATCTGTTTACAGCAGCAAATAAATTCAGCAGAGCGTTGCGCACAAACCTTTCACATGGCGCAATATGGCGCAGTGTCATTGTATGCGCGACACTTGCGTATGCCAAAATCTCGCCCTTACGCTGGGATTGCGTGCGGATAGATAAAAAATGAATATTTCTCGCCAATTTGGTAACTGATTGAACTATAGTACGCAGTATAAACTCTCATCAATTTGTTTCTCTTTGATATTCTTATTCCGCTCAAAAAACAGATACAAATCACAACAAAGTTACAATAATATATAAAAAAACATACAGTACACACCTGGGTTACATGAATAAGCACATCAATTTTGTCCATTTATCAATGAATTTATACATTGTGTTGTTGCTGCTAGTAGAGATCTGTTTTTCAAGTTTATAATGGAATTTAATTAAATATTTAAATGCAAGAAATGAAGGTATTCGATTTTGAAACCGCTAATCAATTGATACACTGCAATATTTGTAACTAAGATAGCTTCATTTTACTATGTGTGTCATTTTCTAGGATTGGATTTACAGACAGATTTGCAATACCACTGCTCCCCTTCATCCTCTCCTACCCCCTCTGCTAGAAGTGTTTGTCAATTCAGTCGTGGTACCAACACAGGTTGGCACTAGGCAATATAGAAACAGTCCATTAACAGAGAGGGAAATCCTGTCAGTGTTCAAATCATCCAGTGTGTCTTTAGTAAGGTCAATGTCCATAGCGGAGGTGGATGGTGGACAGATTTCCACAGGTGTTACGGCGCAGCTCATCATGTTGTATTATGTGTTATTGTATGAAGATTGTCTGCTGAACAACATGAAAACATTAGGTAGGTTAAGGCTGATGCAAAGTGGTATGTTACATTTATCATGGGATCAAAAGACAGGACAAAAACCGTTGTTTTTCCATAATAATAAGATTGCATTGGATAAATTGCATATGATCCCAGGCATGTATCAAGTATGTGGTAGAATGTATTACCCCTTTGTAATTATAATATATGATAAGATGCACTATATTCTACTGCATACCTGGGACCTCAGCTTAGATAGGATACCTAAGTTTAGGGTTTGAATTTCGTCTGGTTCAGAAGGATTTTTAAATGGAGTGCCTTTGTCTGTTTCCTTGATATTTCATGCAGACTGCCAATATTACTGTTGGGGCTTGCAATTCCTCTTGTGCAGCAGCTCTTTGAACTTCCCAACATATGAAGCTACCAATATTCACATTGGTTTGGTATTCAATGATATACTTTGTATTATTACTCAGTTTTCAGTTATAAACATAGAGCAGTAGGAATTAGACTTACAAATTCTGTAATTGTGAGTTCTGTGTAGAATTCTTATCTTTAATATTACTCTTTAATTTTCAGTAATGAATACTGAGCAGCCCCATACCTACTCCAACAAGTTAATGCCACAGATTCCTATCAAGTACCTACTGCACCGATGCCAAGAACAGCAGCAGAACTTCACTGGTCTGTATCCAGCTCTGCTACGTCTATTAGCCACACACTATCCGCATCTATGTCTAGTGGAAGAGTGGCTTGGGGAAGAGTTTGAGGAGGATGGAAGCGTGAGACGGATGGTGCAGGAGAGGTGCAAGATGTCATGTACGCCGCAAAAACTGAAAACAAGTAAGGCAGTGGAAAAAAACCCATCTTAAATAGTGATTATGTTTACCTTTCTCGTATTTCACAATTACCATTTTTGTCTTCAGATTTTGTGTTTTGGTTTCTATTGAAGTTATTTTTCACCCTAATAAGGTGACTGGATTCTGCTTGGAAGATAATGATATTTGACATGGTTCAAGTACAAAAAATAAAAGACTATCTTGCTGAAATATTATAAGAATACATTGTGAGCTTCATTTAGCAGACTGTGTGCTCTCTGTATAGCCCTTAGGGTTAGGGGGTTCTTGATTGAAATCATGGTGGTAACCCATCTGGAAGGCAGTAACCATAAAACAGGGTTGCTTTAGTGATGTAAACCTGGTTTAAATCATATCATTTGCCATAATTTGGAAGAGCTAATTTTCTGTCAGAAATTTGTGCATTATCATCTGCACATAAATTGTGCATTATCATCTGCACATAAATTGTAGCTATCAGGATAAGCTAAATTTGATCAAACAACTCTTAAAACACAAATCATGAATCTAATATCCCCTAATTGGCAATTATTCCTTAATAATATTATATTGTATCATTTGTAATTTGTATGTTTATTTTCACAAGTGTGTCTGTACAGGCACTATCACAAATGTCATACCTTTCATTACATAAATACAGGTGTAGAGCAAGTAAGTTGCAACCCCAGTCAGGCTATACTATTACTAGAATCACTGAATTCCAAAGAACCGCACCAACTGATGGACTATGCCGATGTTGTAGTCGATAGTCTCATGGGCTTGCTGGACCCGAACATACCAAGAAAGGTGAAAGAGATGGTAGTACAACTGTGGAAGAGGCTAAATACAATCATTCCAAGAAGGTAAATATTGTTTTAGCTATAAGTTGTGTCTGTTTTTTAAAAGCATTGCACATAATGAGAATATCCATGTCTATATAATATGTACAGTCATGTCAAAAGGGTGCAGTTTTCTTTCAGAAAAAGAAATCGATATTTTATTACCAGCTAAAGGAGCTTTTTCAATGCATCAAAATGATACCTTTGTAGTCAAGATTGGACAAGATTTATGAAGTCAAATCATTGTAAAATTTGCTTTATATTCTTTGTTTTTCCATGCCTAATTCCACCACTATCTCAAAATGCATTCTACCGACAACTGCACCCTTTTGCCGCGATAGCCCACACATAATTATAATGAAACCTGTCTATTTGCCTCTATCCAAAGAAGACAGCATAGACATAAATTGCCCAAATTGAGCAATTGTCATGTGATCTGATTACGCAAAGTGTTTGTGATTCTTGAGTTGAAGGATCTGATGGTAAATCCAGCTCTACTAGTCGATACCATCCATATTTATAGTATAACTATGTCACGAGTTTTAAAACAGTGAATACATTGAACCAGAGTTAGTTAAGCTATACACAGATGGCAAATGGAAAAGTGATAGACATAAATCGGTCAAGAGGATTATTGAATATTCAAGTGTTTATTTATCAATCAATAACCACATGTGATATATCATTTTAAAGCTTGTTTTATGTAGATTTTGACTAAATCAAAATCTCAATTTTGAAAACGGGTGACTTATTTACACTGGAGTAATTGTGGACGGTAACATTTTTGTAATCCTTTAGTCGGTGTAAGCTTTGTTGATTTATCCAGTCATCTATTATTTACAGGTTGCGAGTTAATACAGTTAATGCACTAAGCCACACTAAACCAGTGACATTATACACAGAAGAGGACATCACACTAGATCCGCTGATTGTACTGAGATGTGATACCAGAGTGTTTAGGTAAGTGAGAAAGATTGATGATTTTTGAATATAATATAGTTTGTAGCTGTTTTGCCATACGATGGTCTCATAATGTATAGGCTACCATATTTGGCGGCGGCCATACAAGACGACACACATATATGGTACAGCCTCTACATTATAAGACCATCGTATATAGCAAAACAGCTACAAATTATACTTTATTCTCATTCTTATTTAGTTTATTTAATATTTTTATCTTTTATCATAAAATAACGCATTTTGTTTTAATCAAACAACTGCAAATTTCCCCCTTTATAAAATTGGCGAATCCAGCGAGCTGTTTACCAACTTCCTGCTTCGAATAAATCGTGTTCTATAGCACACGCACACCCCGCAATGCTGCGTTATACGCACAACGCATACACCGGCGACTTTGTGTAGGGCACGCTAACATGATGACCATACACAGACCATACACACTGATAATATTTTTATTTGAATGAAAAGCCCCACCCCAAATTATATAACATCGTCTCATCTTATATAGTGCGTAACTGCGTATCGGCTAAAAATCAGCCAAAAACCAATCACATTCTTGAAATTGCTATCACTGTTTTATCTTCATTGACAGCCCCTTGCCATTTTACATACAGGCATTCTTAAGCATTTTCCATTTGTAAATTGCCACTTTTAATACTGCCTCATCATTGTATTCTTTGCATTGTCTCTCAAGAATACATGACCTCTATATATAACTTTTTACAAGTGCAGCTAATGTCAAGATTTGCCAATTCTATTTTCCCCAGATGTCCTCCCATCCTAGACATAGTCTTGAGGACAATGACAGCATACATGGCAGCCTCCAGAGCCTACCTGTCAGCCTACCTCCAAAGAACGCCAAACATCAGCAGACGCAATGCAGCTGAAACCTCAACAGCAAATCCATTGCCCAGTGACCAAGAGAGAGAAGAACTAAAAGGCGCCCTCGTGGCAACACAAGATAGCGCTGTTGTACAGATACTTTTGGAGATCTGTTTACCATTCGATAATGAGAAGGCGGAGGACAGCAAGTTGAGTGTCATAAGAGAGGTGCAGTGCCAGGTGTGCTCTTTGCTGCACCAGATGTTCATTGCTGATCCATATCTGGCGAAATTAGTGCATTTTCATGTAAGTTTTATACTCATTCGCTTGGGGTTCTTCTGTAGTATGATCCTTGATGTTCATATTTAGATTTTCAGAACACTGTACATTATCTAATGTATATAGCATTGTTCGTGATTCGCGAGTACACTTGAAAGTGCTTGTTTTTTTGGTTTCTCTGCACTTATGTTGCATTCATTATTATCATTTACCCGTGGCATGCTTTTTAAGATTTGTCTTAAAAACACCCCATCATTTAGAAAATATTAATTCTAGTCTTTAGAGTTTAATGTTATTGTTCTATGAATTATTATTATGATCATCACCATTATTTGATATGTATTTCATGCAGGGTTATTCCAGTGAGTTATTACCTGTTACCGTTGCTGGTATTCCTTCTATGCATATCTGTTTGGATTTTATACCCGAGCTGCTTAGTCAACCACAACAAAATAAGCAGGTAAGCAGGAAATGTAGGCATTGGCATCCACAGAGGTAGTATAAAGGACCTGAAGCCCACCCTCTCTCCAGGTTAAAATAAAAATATGTAAAATTGATCTACTTTTGATACATTTTGACCTCAGATCCAGATATTGGACCAAGTCTTTTATGAATTAGAATTCAAGGCTTCCAGATTGGAAGATTTCTTAGCAATGTCTGATACCTCTAATATTTAAAGCAGTGAATATGAACCAAACAAAATCTTATGGACAAACAAAAGTAAAAAACACATCCAGCCTATATTGTCCTTGATGCATGAGATTAACATGCCTGATGCGCAACAGCTAAAATGCTGCAATATGTGTAATTAATTCACTTTGAATCTTGCAGATCTTTGCCATTGAGCTGGTCTCACACCTATGTCTTCAGTATGCACTACCCAAGTCACTCAGTGTTGCCAGATTGACTGTCAATGTCATGTCCACTCTTCTTTCAGGTATGTTTTATACATTTTAAATAGGAGTACTTGTCCTTTAATAAGCAACAGCAAACCCAAAACAACCTGTTCTGTAGCCCAACCAAATTCGTTCCAGACCAAAAAAAAATCAAAAATGTTGCAAATTTTGTGCTCATTATTGCCTCTTGTTGTTGAACATTTTGATTTAAAAAAATGTTTTGAAATGTTTTGAAAATTTCAAAAATTGATGAAAATTCACCAAAATTTAAATTTTCTGAATTGTTTTTGGGAACTCCCCCAACCGATCCTACCTGAGAGGTCCGCTTGCTCGTAGAACAGGTTTTTTCCCCTTCACCATAACAAAATACTTTTTCAAATACTCCAACAAAAAAGGTCTGTCTCACAGACATTTGGGAAAATAGCTAGGCCTATGCTATATGCAATTTCTTTTTCTTTCTTTTTTTAGAAAAAATAGCTATGCTAAATGTGGAAATTCTTTTTTTATTTTGTTTTTTGCCTACTTTTTTTCCCTTTCGGAGCCAATTTTTTTGTTGGACAACTAAAAAAAAAGCAAAACATTTCGCTCATCACGTAGGGTTATGCAGTAAAAAGAGATCTTTTTTTCTTGACCTTAGCGGATACTGTTTTTTTCTTCAGACATGACATGGAATATTTTGATTAAAGAAAATACCCTCTCTTCTTTTGCAGTCCTTCCCGGCGATAAGCTGGGTCAGTTCTTCTTGCCCACATTACCAGCACTGATCCGGATCTGCCAGGCCTTCCCACCCTTGTATGAAGATGTGACATCGCTGCTTACACAAATTGGGAGAGTGAGCACCTCACAATTAGCCGCCACTAATAGGAGTACTACACATACTGGTAAGTCTAACAGTTTGACTACATTCAACTTGTCTGCAACTTTAAACCTTTCGAATGTTGCTATCGATAATTCCCATCAATAAATTCTATACTGATCAGTGCAATGGATTGTTAAAAGGCATTCAATATTGATTTTGGAGGAATAATGATAAGTTTCGGTTATTTACCTGGTAAAAAACACAGGTGAACCTCATTGCAGTTTGTTGGTATGAGTCATGCTGAAAATATGTTTGAAAGCCTTACAACAATGACAAAGAAGACAAGCTAAAGGTCATCTCTAAAAGGTCATCTCTAGCATATCAAATGATTATTTTAAAATATTGAAATTTGACAATTGGCATATTTAACTTTCATTTTCAATTACCTTCAGTATTATAGATACATTATGAGATTCCCAATGACCAAGCTGCTACATGTATACAGGGGCTAAATTCAAATTGGGTGCTGCACAAAAACAAAGTAATTGCTTTGATAAATGTCTCAATAAAATAACTTCATCCTTCAAGCTTTACCTTACTTCAGAAAGCATTACAAGAACACAAAACTACATTTATTTTTGAAACAATGATTAATTAAAGCCTTATTTCTTTTGATTTCAGAAACCAGTTTTGCTGATGACTACCTTATGCTGAAGGCAGACAAGCACATCGAAATCTTGCAGCAGAATAGTGATCAACGAGAGCTACGGTCTGCAGTGGCCAAAACGTTTCATGATATAGTTCATCTAGCTGTTGTAAATAAGAAAGTGTTTTAGCCTTTCTTAAAATATTATATTAGTTTTACATTTTTGGTGTAAATTTATCAACATTGTTGGTCCTATATTTGTTCTTTTAAAATGCAGAATGCGGTAGATATTTTGGATAGGAGCATTTAACTGATATTGGACTCGATCATGTTGCTAATAAATTGTATAGACTTCTTTTGAAGTGCAGCAATGGAGCTTTCGAGTTGACTACAACCCACTGACCATCTACAATGACATTGTGTCATTGTGTTCGCCCTTCAGGTGACCACATTATCAGTGCGAGGAAGTGAACAAAAAGGGTAAAGCTCCTTTGTTGCAAAATAGACCATTTCAAATTGAGAACGGAAAACTTCGGAAATACAGGTCATGTGGAGTAGGTTTTCTGACGAGACTGGATGCGCAGAAAATTTGCAGAGAATAATTCCAAATTGTAATTTTCTTTTTCCCCGGGTAGCTACTGTTTTTTCCCCTGGGTAGCTACAGTTCGGATTTAAAGGTTCACCTAAAATATTTTCCTCATGGATACAATGTATAGCTACATTTCTATATATGTGGCAGTTTCTTATTCTTAAAGATCACATAGTAAAAAGCACAAACTTTTCTTTACCGATGTGGAACTTTTACACAGATCTTAAAATAACACTTTTACATTTGTTACTATCCCGCGCCGTGGAGTCTGATTCCAACTTTAGGACAATGTGGTCGGAATGACTCCTAGTCATGCAGGCGAGTCGTCAGTTGTTTTTTTTGCCATTTGAAATGGACTATGATGACTTGCAAAAGATATCTAAACAATTTATATTTTAGATGTTACCAGAAAATTCATGCATGCTATGAAATTACCTGGATTCAGTATTAAATATGAGCTGTTTGTTCACCAGACAATTTAGTAGTAATCTGACAGACTTTTAGCGTGTTTCTATTGAGAATCCGCATTTTATCCGGAGGAATCTCCCACAGGATAATAGCAGAGCCTAATGGCTGCCGGTGTGTTTCTGTTGGCGACTGTTTTCCGAGTAGGATACAAAATTGTGTGTCGTATTGTGTCATGCGTGTCTTGCAGGCTAAAGGTCGTGTGCTTGGGTCATCCGCAAGGCATTGTGGGTTGACCTCGTTTGACAATATGGCGCCGTACACGGCAAACTTCGCCGCAAATGTGATCGTGATGACAATGTTTACATTTGAACAGAACCAGTCCTCGAATCATACATATGAGCGGTTCTAATGATATAGATTCAAAAGAATACCCAAATATAACCAGCTTCTTCAGAGCACGCACATGTGTTAAAGAACGCAAGTCGGAGACAGCAAATAATTATGGCATTTGCGATTGATGTTGTATGCTTACTTCCGGGTTCGCTACCGCTGCGCACTGCATCGGAACGAAGTGAGTTTCTACTAGCGCAATCCGGATAATGCCTACGGTATTATCCTTGCAGAAGTAGGATAAATACCGGAGGGAAATCCCTCCGCTATTATCCGGAGGATACAGGATAATGTCTGTTTCTATAAAGCAAAATTAATCTCTCCTCCAGGTTAACCCGGATATGGGTCTCAATAGAAACACACTATATGTCGTTACTCATATATTTTAATTAAGGAAATCAATATTTTCAATTAGGAAATCATGGCTAACATATTCTGGATTACCACATTTAATTTGGAACTGTTTCTTTCAGCTATTTTTTGTTCTTCTTTTTTTAAATTGAGACATGATAACTGAATATATATAATATGAAGGATGTTAAACACATACACAGTCTTTTGTTCATGTTTTTGTTTAAAGCTATCAGTCACCCCTTGGTGATCAACAGTGCTGTTTGCCTTTGGGATGTCACCTCATAAAAGGCTATGAGTTGAGGTATCAACATTATTGCCTTGTAATGCCAATCTGGCTGAGCCATGTTACTGCATTAATTGTTGGTGTCTTTACAGCTCAGTTAAGTTTCATTAAATCATTTATCCCAACCTCTTAAAATAATAATCCTGAAAAATGGTAACTCACCAGGCAATGGAGTACTCACAACTTCAAAACTATAGCTTCAACATGAAAATATTGAATTATGATAAAATTGTGAAGAAATTTCTTCTCTTTAATTTGAGATATTGCACATGAACAATCACTGAATATGTACTAAGCTATAAGCCTTTTCGGAAAAAGATTACCCATATGGAAGCATGCCTCTCTTTTTTTTTGTGCTCGCCATACTGTAAAAGTGGTAATGTTTTGGATTAATTTTTCGTGCTTTGCCGATTTTTAAATGTTCTTAGTTTTCTTAAAATTCACGATTTGTAGCTTCCTCACATAGACCTATACGCAAAAGAAATATATTATTGTTTTGCGGTAGCTGGTTTCGAGTGCGAACATTTCCACTTATACAGTATTTCAAAAAGAATTGTGTCAGAAACCTAAACAAAGTACAATTTTTGCATTTGGGCAGCCTCAGTGTTAAATAGGCAGTTAATTGATTAACTGGTAGCGACAAATTACCGGACAGTATATCCGATTATCGATCAATACACCATAAACTCATGTATCTCGCATGTTGAAAAAGCCAAGTGCAAAATCTTAATGTGAAGAAATTTCTTCACAATTTTATAATCTAATTTACATTTGCATTGGAGCAATTGATTCATGAGCATATTTAAATTAATTATCTGGTAAGTTTTTGAGCATTTTGAGCACTGGATGAAGACCAAGGATGTGTAGTGAAATCTTTGAAAGTAAACACTATCAGCAGCTTCAATTCCGTATTGTATGAATAATGTCAAAAGATTATAAATATGCTTTTTGTACATATTTATTTTGCCATGAAATGTAATTGTTTTGTCATAATAAAGAGGAAAAAGGAAAAGAAAACAAGGAATATCAATCAGTTTGTCATTCAATTGTTTATTAAACACATGATAATCCTCCAATTCATTTAATTCATTACAACGACCTTGACCCCTCATCGTGGTTTGTAGTAATAAAGAGGGTGGAAACATTGGCCAATTAATGACAGAAAAAAGGGTCTGCTTCCAGACTATCGTCCATGCCATGTGGGTTATGCTCCCCAATACATCTTCTTGAAGATCACATATGGCTCTCCATGATTGTGCACTGGAAGATCAGGGGCCCAGCAGTACAGTGCTTCTGCTGGGTATAATTAAATTCAGTTGTTGCTATTTTTTATATTAGCATTATAAATCTCTTCACTTTATTATGGAATAGTTTCATCAGGAATTCAGTCAAAGAACATTGTATGAATTATAGTAAGGCGGCACATCAGACCAACGAAAGCACCTAAAGAATGGCAACGAGAGGGCGTACCAACTCAGTCATCTTTAATTACGACTCAGTGATCCAGAGGACGTCATCATCAACATCTGATGACATCATCAAGAAGCACTGGCTCTGGAACAAACACAATCCACTGAGGAAGACAACAGGTTAGTTGGCGAAACCCGTATTGAAAAAGGTAAGTTTCCTACTTTACAAACGAAAATTCATACAATATCTTCACTTTATTATTTGTCTGCTTTTAAACAATAATATTACTTATCAAATAGATAAATATTGGTCGAAAAGTATGGTTCTAACAGTAACAACCTACATGTATTAACATCAGCCATATTTTGAACACATGTCAAAAATGGTGCAATTTCTTTATCTTTACCTTCGAGTGCAATTATTCTTGCGTCACAATATAAGGCATTCAATATTATGGTTTTTGTTTTTTTAACCAATTGCCTTTAAGATAAATTTCAACAAACTGACCTTACTGCGGCTAACTCTGCACATGTGTGATTCTGATCATTGAAACATATGGTGCTCGGATCATCTGGGCATACAATATTCTTTTGAATATCTTATTCATACTAGTTCTTCTGTGTACCATATTCAAAACAGTTTTATTATGTCATTATCAGGAGGAATTAATAATAAAAAAATAAATTCTTGTATAACACTCAAAGCCATTCAATACAAAATGTCTACATTACAAGTATATGCATACAAAAATGACTAGTTGCTGCATCAAAATATTAAATGACAATAAGCTTATGTAATAACAAAGCTATGATTGTCATTCATGCTCTTATTCTTCAGTAAAAGGCGTTTGAGGTTTACAGTTCTGCAAAGTCAGTCAACCTTATCTCCTACCAAAGAACCGGAAACTTGAATGACACTTGTATTACCAAAGCTGATGTGTTTAGTACTGATAATGCAAGCCTGACAAAACATACTGTATCAAAACTCCTAGTCTTAGCCCCTGCCGAGGACTGTAGGAGTTAGCACAGGCCAAGCAGGCAGATGACAATGTCTTTTTAAAAACTTAAGCAATTATATTGGCTTTTTATTTTTTAATGTTCCTTGGTGTCTTTTCACAGAAATTAAATTCATTTCTTCTTCAGGTTTTTACAGGCTCATCCCCGCACCTTCATAAAAGGACAAATATGCAAACTTAGAATCCTTATTCATTCTCCAGAAGAAAATCATTAGAACTTGCACCAATTCTCTATGGCTTGAACACACCACACCTCTCTTTATATCCCTAAACAAGCTTAAAATCTGTGATATCTACACCTATCAACTTGCTATACATATGTACAGATACCACCACAAATTATTACCCCTTGACCTCCCTGCCACCCTATTTATCAATCACTCTGATATCCATAATCACAATACGCGTCATGCCACTAATATTCTCATTGCTCCTACTCATACCAAACTGGCTGAGAATACATTCAGATCCCAAGGTCCACTTATTTGGAATAACATGAGCAACACTCTCAAAATCTGCAAGTCACTTGCTATATTTAAAATTCACCTAAAAAAATACATCCTACTCCAATATCGCTCTGAAATGTTTAACAACGAGTACGCTTCAATTAAGTAATTTATCAATATAATGTAAATGTCTGTCTAATGTTTTTGTCCTGCACCCTCATTTTTACTATGTATTCACATATTCAGTGTACAGTATAGCTTATATTAGTAATCTCATTGTATAAACACCCTATACACTGTATCTACGATCCGTATAAATTAATCTGTTACTGTAACCTACATCTTTGTATTACTCCCTTTTATTGTTATTATGTATTATACTATTATTTATTCAATTGTAATTATTTTATCATTGGGTGCCATCTTCCTCACGCTCTGCGTTTTAGACTGGCATCCACATCTCCTGTATATTTGTATTTAAAAATAACTGTTACTGTATAATGTTTACCGAGATGAAAACAAATAAAACTGAAACTGAAACTGACAATAGATTCCAATTGCAGCAACTTATCTTCACATCATTACCCAAACATTTATAATATTTAATTGTATTAAATTATTTGCATCATTTTTGGCATTTAAGATAAATAAGATAAAAAGTTAAATATAAAAAATAAATATGATGTTATAATATACATGTACACTACAAAATGGTAAACACAATCTCTGAGCTTCATCAACAGTAAACAACCAACATTTCATGGATGCAAGTGCAGTTGTAAAACATGATATTTTTGAGTTGATAATTGTGTTCATAAGGCTCGATTACAGAACAAAGTGGTTTAATCCTTTAAGACGACAAAAAACTACACAAACCTGTTCACCGGGCAGACAGACCTGTGGAGTAGGATTGGTCATCAGTCGGGCATAATTGTTTTCTTCAAAGAGAACTAAACTTCACCAAAACCCGTTAAAAACTCTTTTTTCATAATATGTCAAAAATGTGAATCAATATTAATTTATACAGGAACATTTTGTCCCTATTGTTTTCAAAATTCATTTGCATTGCCTCATCATGTAATAAAGATCTTATAAAGAGTAAAGGTTCGTTCACACTACAATAGGCGATATTTATTGTGCGTTGCGGTGCATTATCGCAATGGAGTTAAAAGTATTCAACTGCTATTGAGGCAGCTAGTTGCGATACATTGCTTTAACACTGACTGTTCTCCTATTTTGCCACACGGTGCTAGCTAGCTGCCATCGCAACGCGTTGACCCAGCTTCACCTGCGATAAATTGCTGTACGCCGCAGCGGAAATAAGGCTGCTGCACGGCTGAACGACCAGCTGTTAAAAGTGCAGAGGTATAAAACGGGGCATAAATAAAAGAGCAGAGGTATAAAACCTGGCATAAATAAACCAGCATTATTGCCATGTTAAAATACTGTCCACATGCAAAATATGTTATAAGATTAAGCAACAACACAATCCATCTGTTCTATCGGCCCAACAGACCCATTTTCTTTTAATTTGAAATTTTTGTTTTACCATTTTTTGAAAATTTTGAAAATTGTTAAAAATTCACCAAAATGTTTACAGACATTTTGAAGAAAAAACCCCCCAAAAAATGATCCTATTGAGATGTCTGTTTACTCGCACAACAGGTGATTTTTGTTGGTCACCTTATAGACACATTTACAACAGCTTAGTTACATTTTGTGAGGTCTCTGGATGATTTTTTGCAGGATATATTTGTGAAGCCTTAACACCAGGGGGTAAACCTCACAGTATACTATGCTCCTTATTCAAAAAGTATATTACCATAATGTCACAAATCAATCACATAAGAAGAACATGAAACATGAATTTATTTTAAATACCACAGTTAGAATTTTGACGATAATCTGTGAACAATTCTCGCAAAGATCCAATAAATAAATTTTGTACACAGACAAATTAACATGATTCTTTATTCTGGCAAAAACTATTGCAATTTCACTCTTCGATGACATTATACCCCTAAATAGTGAGCTGCTTCAAAGCCCTTTTGTCCTGTTTTTGGATTAATTTTTTGCATTTTTAAGCAATTATATTGGCTTTTTATTTTTTAATATCCCTGCACCTTCATAAAAGGACAATAGATTCCAATTGCAGCAACTTATCTTCACAATATTACCCAAACATTTATAATATTTAATTATAATTATTTGCATCATTTTAATTGCATTTATAAAAAAGATAAATAAGATAAAAAGTTAAATATAAAAAATAAATATGATGTTATAATATACACTACAAAATGGTAAACGCAATCCCTGAGCTACATGTACATCAAAAGTAAACAGCCAACATTTCAGGGCAGTTGTAAAACATGATATTTTTTAGTTAAGACTTGCGTGCATAAGGCTCGATACAGAACAAAGTGTTTTAATCTTTTAAGGCGACAAAAAACTTGACAAAACTGTTCAATGGGCAGACGGACCTGTTGAGTTGGTCAGGCGGGCATGATTTTGTCCCTATTGTTTGCAAAATTCATTTGCATTGTTGCCTAATCATGTAATAAATATATAATAAAGTGTTATGGTTCGTTCACATGTGCTAGGCGATATTTACCGTGCGTTATCGCAATGGAGTTAAATCAAGATGTACAATAGTATAGAGCTGTCTAGAACATAAGTAGAGAATTTGCCTGGAGTATAGTATAATAACTTTTGTCGAGATACATGTATACATATTATCAAGATCAAGATACATATTTTTACAGTATACCTTTCTCTTTTGTCTATATATTTCAGTGAACATGATCACTATATCAGTCTTAAATTGAAAACATGTTTTACTTCATACAAAAATATTAATTATATTTACATTTTTATTTACATATCATGTATCGACATTATGCCAATAGGTAGACTACCATTGAATAGAGTGCTCAATGCCGCAAGGCAGAGCGTAATACAAATTCAAAGTAATAGACCTTTTGAAATAGAAGTCGTAACTCTTGAGTTTCATGTTTTTGCAGTCGCCTGACGATTGCGATAGCATGAAACTAAAGAGTTACATTTTACATTTTTATTTAAATAATTTGATTAACCACAACAATGTGGCAGGCTGATTTTAATTCAAACTATATGAGCGTTATTCGTACTTAAACAAAAGCAATCAGAGGGAAAGGTGGGACAATGACATTTAAGCCAGGGATTGAACCCGGGACTCTCCTTTGTGGCCTGGCACATGAGTAATATGTCTGCAATCGCAATAATACCAAGTCTAGCGTGGGATTGAATGTGGAAGTAGATATTCCTTTTTTATTATGCTTCACTCCCTCAATATCTTAAAATGCAAACTGTCGACAAAAAAACCTTTCGATGAGACTGGTCACATATTATTTCAAAAAAATAAATAAGTATCAAATTTTTTCCAGATTTCAGAAATTCAACTTTTTGGATATGGACTCCATACAATAAATACATTCTTCATCTAACTTGGTGCAGTGATGTAACAGCATTTTCCATTGATTGCACCTTATTAGGCCAAGTAAAATAAATAACATGTTTCTCTTCCCCGCATGTATCAATTTTGGATGCAGCATCAATATTTTTGATATTTACTATTTTTAAAAAGACTTTTTTTTTTTTATAGTTCAAATGTGTTTGAGTACAAATTTGTCACCTAAATGACCTCTATTGACCACATAATTATGTGACCCCTAATGTTACCCCATGCCATGTCCATGTAACCTCTATTCTGGTCTATCTTGGTGCCTTAAATCTTTAAGAGATATTTTCATTGTTCTAAATTACCACAGACAAGCTATTACAGACATACTTGACAGTATAAAGTGTTCTTTAAATTAGTCACATGGGTCATTTATGGCAGCATGGCCATCTTGGAAAACAATGGCAAAAATATCAAAAATAGTAAAAAGTAAGGTCCCCCCTCACCAACTTTTGAAAAATGTCCGGACAAGGAACATGTTATTTATTTTACTTGGCCTTATAAAGCGCTTGCATAAATAACTAACAAAAACAATAAAACACAGATCCCCGTACTCGTGCATATAAATGCTGTGCCATCCATTATTGTATACGCTCTGATGTCACGGCAGTTAGATGAATTAATTATGCTACTTTGGAGTGTATCCGACTTTGTCAAAAAATTGACAAAATTTATCCCTGTATTTGCTTTGGATTTTGTTGCCCGATGTTTGAAACAATATCCCTTGTCGTCCACTATGTTCCTTAAAAAGCGGCCAGTGTAGATACTGCTGATGTTCCTTCGATTTTGTCTTGTGCCAACTATTGTTGTTAGGATCTCCAGTATGGGCAAAATTACCCCAGTAGTATGCCATACTATCTGCCAGTTCTACTTCCTCGGGAGTAAATGTATAATTACGAAGCAGGATGCTACGGAACACAAACGGTAATTCAGATCCGTGACAAACATGTCCAACACATTCGGTGTAGTTTGGGCCCCATGCTTTTACAAAAGAAAAGGCATGGTCAAATATGTAGTGGTAAATTTTTGAGTCATTGTTGCTCAACGAGATGCTACGACTCGCGTTCAATGTTGAGCAAGTGAATATGTAATCCGTTGTCAACGTTGACGCAGGTTCCCGTAGATCATCAAAACTGGTAAAATTGTATTCTTTAAAGATGCGATACGTTTCTTCTACTCCGAATATGAGGGTGAAAAAAGCTCCGACTTCTACCGTTGGTGGTTTGGAAGAAAAGGCTTGCCACATGTACGGTCTACCCTCCTCAGTCAGTGTGCCAATTATTACTGGCTTACGTTGGAATTTGCCATCATGAAATGCATGCAGAGGATTTTCTTTGATTTCCTTACCATCAATAACAGGACCCCATGGTTCAAAAAGATGTAAAGGTCCAAAGATGTCTAAAGATATCTCTTCACCTGCTTTCTCGCCAGCCGAGACCACATCTGGAGCAGATTTACTGCGAAGGCAATCCAAGTCGCTCGCATCACATTTGAGAATTTTAGCTGTGGCCTCTCCAAGATCTATAGAGCGAGGCAGAGTCTGGTATGGGATGGTAAATGGGTTACTCTGGATGATGGCTTGCTGGAAATATGGCTCACTTTCTGGACTAGTAAGATGCAGAGATATAGATTGTGCACCAGCGCTCTGTCCGAATAAAGTAACCTGTATACAAAGAGAGAGTGAATTTATAATTGAAAATATTAAAATTGTGGTATTGAGTATTATTCAGTGATGAGTTGGATCAAGCTCATAATTTTGATAGGGCTGTCATCGACATGGACGATGTCGACATTATGTCGATATCGGCTATTATCCCGACATGTCGATATCAACTTTGGGATGTCGATATAATTGACATTTCAAACCATCCGTAATGTTTGACATTGTTTCAAAATGATTTTGTAATAAAAAAATGTAGAAAATCGGCGAATTAATGATCGTGGCGTATTATACTAAAGGATTTTTAACTTGTGTACATTGACTTAGCGATATTTTCGATCTGCGGTAATATTCTATACTATCGCGGACATTATATATTGCGGGGGACAATCGGCTTAGTATTTGGATCATGTCGACATCGAGATTCTAGAATAGCAACATGTCGACATGAAAAAAAGATCTCGATAACAGCACTAAATTTTGATCAAAACAGGGATTTACACCTCTTAGGATTCAGAACGATAAGCCCTCTGTGTAGAATAAAGGTCAAATAAAATATTCTTTCCTAGCTAGGGACATGAAGGATATTCCAAACTATAATAGCTGGGTCCATTTTAGGGTTTTTCCGGTCCCGATCATGAACTTCACATAAAATTATTAACAAAAAAGGCTTTGAATTTGTCCATTGAGTTAATTATAATTATAGTAAACCCTCTATTTAGCTTATTGTGGATGGCAGCTAATGGGTACCAGGCCTGGAACTTCATATTTTTTGGTACCAGTCAGTCGAGCAGGTAGCTTCAAAAAGTTATCAGTCCAATAAAAAAAAAACCTGCCCAAATGTGTTCCCAAACTCACCAGTAGATGACGGAATCTTTGAGTTTGATGGAAAAAAGCTACCTGCCAGTTGGGAAGGTGCACTTTTACCTGCCCGACACCACATTTTCCCCTGTGGTCAGGCGGGCGGGTGCTTAAATTTCAAACTCTGATTGGTACACTGACTTTATAGGTGGTAGTATTCATGAAATAATTATATGCCTGACAGAAATCTTAATGTTCCAACTAATCTAATGTTCCAACTAACCCCCATCTCCCCTCAGGCTCAGGACTGCTTACCATAAATGAATTGTCTAATTTTAATTTACCTTGTCTGGGTTTCCACCAAATGCAGCGATATTTTGGTGGACAAATTTCATGGCAGCACGTTGATCCATAAAACCATAATTCCCCGACAGACCTGGCTGGTCACCTTTGGCCTTTGACGACATGAAACCAAGTGCACCTGAGAATTACAAAAGCAAAATATTATTATGGTGACATTTACTTAAATTGATAAAAAAAATGTAAGAATGTTGGCGTTTCATAAAATTCAAGCCAGTCCTTTTGGCCCAATTCTAAGCAGAATATGTCCAGCAAGTGTTTTTGTCTTTTCATTAATCATCAACCAGTGTTTGTTGTATAGTTTGTAGTGCCTATACATACAGTCCTCAAAATAAGTAACTGACCAGGTAATAAAATATACTCTGAACTCCAAAACTCTAGCTCCTACGTAAAAATATTAAATCTTAAAGTTGTAAGGAAATCTCTTTTCTTCAATTTGAGACATTTTTCACGAAGATCGGTTAATAATTGAGAACATTACATTGATAAGGATAGAACAAAGTGCAGTTTACATTTTCACACTTGGGTTTTGAACATGCAGGACCGTGTGACTGTATGTGTATGGGCTTCATTGATCAATTGATCCCCAATCCTCATCTTACTATCAACCGTGAGTTAGCGCTACCAGTTATTCAATAATCTGCCTGTTGTTAGTCCGAGGCTGTGTGTTGACGAGCAAAATGTTAAAATGAAAAACTGACTTTGTTTTGGTTTTGGGCACATAACTGAATTGATATTCATTTAATCTTCACGTGTAATATCTCAAATTGAAGAAAATAGATTTCCTTACAACTTTATATTTAATATCTGTACGTAAAAGCCATAGTTTTGGAGTTGAGAGCGTATAATTAATTACCTGGTCAGTTACTTATTTTGAGGACTGTACACATTAAAGTCTATTTTAATGGCACAAAGCGCTTAACTTTATACCTCCGTCTGTTCCAAGTATGCAATTGCAGGGCTGAATAGGTGTAATATCCTCGGCTTTGATGAATAACACCCTTTCCTTTTGTGTAGTTGCATGTCCAAAGGAGTGGGATGGGAGGGGGGGGGGGGGGGGGGGGGGGGGGGGGGGGGGACAGGTTCTCCATTTCTTTCAGTGATTTATCCCAAAATGGTTACCCCAAAATAAAAAATAAAATCACTTTGAAAAACTGACAAGCAATATAAATAAATACTAAGCAAGTGGACTTCAGGCAAGATGTGGACTTTTGTAACTGAAGCCAAATTGGATAGAAAAATAAATACAACCCATTTGCAATTTCCCTGAATGAGGAAGAAATTTCCCAGAATGATTGTCACGGTTGAGCTCCCCATACCCCCACTTCTTAAAAAATCCCCCCACCCCCCATCCCCCTTCCTTAACCCTAACGCTACTACGTCTCACAGTCACCTCACAGCCAGCACCACGTGGCTTGCGCGCGCACAAGTTCTATCTCCTGTAGCACTAAACTACGGGTATATATGGTCTCCGATTTTTTAGCCTGTGAAGCCCTCCCCCCGTGGCTGAGTGTTAGTATACCTCGCCTGTCACGCGGCCGACCCGGGTTCAACTCCCGGCGCCGGCGGACATAATTTTTCCCATTTTTTATTTAACCCCCTCCCCCTGTTCTTCGTTCCATCCCCACTGCCACGTTCTAGGGTTAGGGTTAAAGAATCCTGCTCATGCCACTGCTTCTGCATAGTCTAATGAAGTTGGCAGACCAAACACAGATTGGGCAATACTGTCAAGTAGTATAATATCACACTTCGCCGATTTTGAACTATTTTTGCTTGAACATTTCCATTTTTACACAAGTACCGGTATGACCAATATGTTTAACTCCCCCTATAATGGAAATTCTGCATAACAACACATACCTACGCGGTAGTTGGATACTACCACCACCGTATTTGTCAAGTTGCCCAGAAATCGTCCATCGTAAAGCATAATCGATGCAGCTCCTGTGCGAAAATTTCCTCCATATAAGAACATCATGACCGGAAGGCTAGCATTGGAACTGGTCTGTCGAGGCGCATAGATATCCAGATAGAGACAGTCTTCTGAATACTGGAGAAATAAAAGTGGAAAGGCAGATTTTTAATATATTAAATATAAAGGTAAAGTGCTCAACAAAAGAAAGTCGTACACTTTGTTTAGGTCAATTAAAGTAATTTTGTATTGTTTTTTTACCAAACAGGCTAGATAGACATTTGGATGAATCTTTTAGGCCCATTTTGATACCAAACATATATAACACCTAGCAACAAAGATAAACCATGATTAGCGCCATTTAAAGAAAATTAGTCATTTTTCAAAAGTCACATTTTCAATTACTACACGGGAGGAAAATGAATGTGTGCGAGGTTCACCCCGTGTGTGACACTGTAATTAACCAGGATTGACCGGCGGGCAATCGACCACACAGTGCAGCCGTGTACACTACCCTGCGCTGGGCGTACACTTAGTGAGAGGGATATTTCATTCACAACATAAAGGGCATGTGCTTGTTAACAATTGGTGTTTTCTTCCGTGTAGTGTATTGAAAATGTGACTTTTGAAAAGTGACTTAATTTTCTATAAATGGTGCTTATCATGGTTTATCTTTGTTGTTAGGTGTTGTTATGTTTGGTATCAACATGTGCCTAAAAAATTCATCCAAATGTCTATCTAGCCTGTTTGGTAAAAAAAATAATCGAAAGTTACTTTAAAGGTATGTTCCGATCACTTGTTTGGGGGTATGATTTTTTTTTCACATCAAGATGTTTTGATATCAGAAGAATCCCCATATTTTTCTCATTATGTTTGTAAAATTTTAGGGGCCAGAAATGTTCGATTTGGAAATTATAGGCTTAAATGTGGTGAATACTGCCAAAGGTGGTTAACCACCAACCAGTTTGTGTACTACTCAATGGGCAAATGTCTTTTGACCTTGTGTTTCTAAAAATAGAACCATTGGAGTTATGCAACTCAAACTTTGGAATGCGACAATTTTAAGGATGACCTTTCATGTAAAATAGAAAACACCAAGTTGAAAATCGGGCCAGCAATCAGAACATCTACCTTTAAATGACCTAAACAAAGTGTACGAATTTCTTTTGTTGAGCACTTTACTATAAAAGCACAGATATTGGAACATGTGGATGGAGGACCCAGTCATGTTTGTGTATGTCTAAGTCTAAGATTGCTCAACAGTCAAACCATCACAAAAAATTGAGTTAGTCTTCAGCGCTGTCATGACATAACTTTTGTAAATCCAAGTTGATAAAACATCACCTCATTCTCAGATGCAATTACCGTAGAATGGGGATACTGTACATGTCCCTAATTGATGGGTAACTTTGGCATTTTAGGTATTTTTAGGACAATGTTTTTTTCTCAACAAAATGCAACTGCCTCGCCTACATGGTGGGTATATTCAGCAAGTTTTATGTTGTGGTTGGATAGACAATCTACCTATGACAAAACAATACCCAATTCATTTGAATTTGAATTCTTCAATACGACACAGACCAGCATGATCCAACCTTTTTAGCACATGTGACATGGCACCACGAAATGGGTGGAAAGTCGCAAACATTTGTTTATAGTTTTTTATCATATTCTTAAAATATAATATTTCAGCTTTAAAATGATATACCACTATTATAGCTTGTTTCTATCCATAGATGAGCAAAAGAAGTTGACACTATCAAGAAACCCAGTTTTGAGAAATTGACCGTCAAAGTCAGGGAAGTGTAACAACACGAACGTGTGTAAATAATTAATGGCACTTGAGATGGATCAATATCTCTACGTTAGCAACTAGCATGTTTCTTTACTCGATTTCAATGAAACTTTCTACAGATGATTGTCACATTTATGGACAACATTATACCAAGGTTTCAATTAGATACATGTATCTTCAAATTTAACATAATTAATAGCCAATAAATGACCCCCCCCCCCCTATCTTTACACCGCTAAACAGCTGCCGAATTCAATACTTAGACTACATCCTCCAGTCTTCAATATTACCAAAAATTGATGTTTAGAGACAGAATTGCGCAAACAAATGTTGGAAAATGTTCAACGAATGTTTCTTGGTACTAAAAATACCGATAAATAAAAATCGCCCCCCTATCGACTTTTTTCATTGTTTCAGATACTGCGACTTTCCGCCTGTTTACTGGTGCCATGTCAAATATTATTTATGTCCACCTATAATGCCTTTGAACTGCCACTATAACAAATTAAAAATATGTGATGGGTATATTTGTTTCTTACAAAGGTCGGTGTCTCTATTCACCCCGACGTCGAGGTCAATAGGGACAGCATTATTCTGGGTAGGGAAATCACTAGTTTTTACTTGTTTTATTCTACATGGGTGAATATGGATAATTATTGAATTTTGAAGAAAAAAAACAACAATCACTTTTAAGTAGTTTCTACCACTTTAACTATTCAAAATTATTTGTTTAACAATATTTTTAGAAGTGTCAGTTAACAAGGAAATAAATACTTGATATTGGGGGGGGGGGGCGAGATGGTTATTGATATTGGGGGGCGAGATGTTAAAATGAACCGACAAGATTGTTTTGAGTAACGACACACGCGTAGCGCTCGATTTTTTTTGACTTTACACCTATTTTTGGCCCGATTGAAGTACATTTTGGCTCTAAACAAGCTTGTACCAACGAATATTGCATTTAGGTGACTGTTATGCGCGTTTTTTTCATGTGTACTTTTGACCATCATAATTCCATGATTCCTCTGGTCAAATGAACCGACAGTGCCAATCTCAACCGACACGACGTCAATATTGGGGGGGGGGGGGGGGGGGGGGGCGATCGCCCCCTCGCTGGCTACGCCACTGGTGCTTGCAGATCATGTTATTCTTTGAATTGAGCTTTATAATTATATTCTAATTGATGTAACAATTCAGTTTCAAATGTTCATCTTTTCTACAAACATGGAGATATATTATGTGTCATTAAAATGTGATAAATAATAGTGAACAAAATAGCACCCTCATCTCTCGGAATATTAGCATAAGAATATCTGACACACTTTTGGAGTTGGTTTATGACAATTAAAGTTATAGTATCAGTTTTAACAAGAAATATGAACATTTCTGGTCAACAATGGCAAAATAACAGCTCAAATATTGAAGCTTTCAATCGAGCGTTTATAGAATTGAGTAAAAAGGGACGTATTTACACTTATCCAATCCATAATTGTTTTCTTGTACCCAAATAAGTCAAACTTTGAGATGATATTAAGTCCACATATTATAATCCTGACTCATTTTTCTGTGTTTACTGGCAGGAATAGGTGGCTATAAAGGTTTATCGCACTAGGTATAATAAATCAATTGATTATCCTATTCTGGTGCATAATTGTGAGATAGAAAGTGTACCCATTCTTACCAAATTTGTACACTTTTCTTCCCACAATGCATCTGAAAAGGATAATTAATTGATTTTTACTTATTTGCGATAAAGCTGGCTATGTCCATTGTGGTTCATACTTTTTATAAACGAACTGTCGATTTCCCCAAATATGATTGGTATACATACGTAATAGGGCCAGGCATCCGGCGGGTCAGAATTTTGTTGAGGACACGCTGGTGGTTGTTGGATGGCTTGATGTAAATCCCAGTGATCAGGTTGATGTGGAGCTTCCCAACGCAGTGGACCTATTGGAGGGGCAGCAAATGGTATACCTAAGAAGCATTGCATATTATCTGCAAGATAAAGCCCCTCTACTGAGCCATATGTAGTGTTTACAATGGGACCATTATTAATATTATGTCCGTCATCATATTTAGTGTACGTGTTGTCTTGGACTTGGTTGGCGTTGTTAAAATACTTGACTCGATGACCTGACGACAACTGAAGTACAGCTAAGCATAAAACAGGTACAAGAATGTAAAGGCTGTGAGTACCCATAATATCCAATGCACAGAAACAAATCCAAACTAAAGACTTAAAGTAAGCTTACATCAATTAAAAAGTAAGCTTTATACGAAATAATTCAAATTCCAAATGGCTTAACACTAAAATGTTTGTTGGAATTTACGAATGTTATATGGAATGAAGGCACGAACACATTTATGCCAGCTGAAGAGCTTTGTTATAGCTAAAAGTCGTTATAATGAATGCAAATTTTACAGGCAAATGTAGTTGAAGGTTGAAGGCGAATGTGTCATGCGGAAGTGCAGAAGTGAAATAAAAGTAAACAATGCATGTATGGTCACATGACAATCATGTGATCGATCGCTACCAGGGCCATTCATAAAGTTATGCCACATCAATGTTTGTATACTTACCCTGCCTTTATATCTTATTTGTAACGGCAATAACAGGACTGGTGCGTTGACGATAATAATAACGGGACTACCCAGGGGATAGGGATATGGGGGGGGGGGGGGGGGGGGGGGGGGGGGGGGGGGGGGGGGGGGGGGAGACCGAAGGGAAGGGAGGGAGAGTGAACGAGGGAGCTTTTATTCCCGGAGGGCCACGGTAGGCCTACTCAGATTTGGTTTGGTCGGGGAAGTGCCGCTGGAGATTCAAAACCTCTACCCATTTCTAAGGGTGATTTTGGAAAAATCGGTACCCATTTTTATGGGTTTTGCTTCATTTTAGACCAAATTTTCGCAAAATCTCGGGAAGGGAGGGAGAGTGACCGAGGGGAGGGGAACGAGGGAGCTTTTATTCCCGGAGGGCCACGGTAGGCCTACTCAGATTTGGTTTGGTCGGGGAAGTGCCGCTGGAGATTCAAAACCTCTACCCATTTCTAAGGGTGATTTTGGAAAAATCGGTACCCATTTTTATGGGTTTTGCTTCATTTTAGACCAAATTTTCGCAAAATCTCGGGAAAAAAGACCTAATTTGCAAATGTTCGCGAAAATAGACCCATATCTAAGGATTTTTCAGTTAAAAGCCTACACATGGCTAAGGATGTCTCATGAAAAAACGACCCACTGGAGCGGCACGTCCCCATATGCCTTGCATACGTGAGTACCCCCCCCCCCCCCGGTTTTATTAATGCCTCTCTCTCTGTCACGAACCGTGTCAATGTTCACTAACAAATGTCAGGCCAAAACACGACAGCACCGCCCCCTGAACACGGGGGGGGGGGGGGGGGGGGGGGGGGGGGGGGGGGGTACTCGCATAATATACGGTATAGGGGGATAGGCCTAATGGGGTCAATGTTTACAAATAGGTATATTTTCGCGAAAATTGAGTCTATTTTCCCGATAATTTGCGAAAATTAGGTCCATGATCTATGATAATGAAGCAAAATCCTTAAAATGGGTATCGTTTTTTACAAACCACCCTTTGAAATGGGTATAGGGGTTTTGAATCTCCAGCGACACCCCGACCAAACCAAATCGGCGTATCCCCCCCCCCCCCCCCACCCCCAATCCGGGCCCAGAACCCCCGCAAATGGCCGGATTCCCTCACCCCAGAGACGCGTATCCAGGGGGCCAAGCAGGCCATACCCCACCCATTAGTGACAAAGAGTAAACAATATGGAGGAGGGAGAGAAGAAGGAAGGGCCAGGTAAGGAGCATAGACGGTTCAAGCGGGGGAGGGGGGGGGGGGGGGGGGGGGCGACGCCCCACCCCAACCCTAAAACAAAAATTACAGATAACTCGATTTTAACGTCAGACTGGACCTTTATTTGCAATGCTTAATTTGTCAAGCAAGATGCTACAGGAACGTTTTTCTTGACCCTTATAACGTTAAAATTACCAATAAGTTTCAATGTTTCATGATTCAAGCTTAACCAGATGGCTTATCGAGTATAAGTTTCTATGTATGGCTACATCATCGTTTTTCTGGACCTTTTGAGCATATTGGGTGACATGGCCGGCCATTCTAATCTAGGATCCTTATGTCATTATCGTAGTGCATTTTAATACAATACATGTGACTTTCAAAAAAATTCCAAAATAGGCGCCAAAATAGGAGTGCATTTAACATGATGTTAATTACCATCAACAATTGTCAACGGGCGGGAAACAAAAATCGGTGCGATTGGTGTTTGAATGAGCCAATGAAGTCTATCTCAAATTTAACTAAAAGTAGGGGAGAGCGGGAGTGTTTACGTCTATTTCCATTTGAAGAGTTCTAGAGACACCAATTTTAAAGATTGAATGGACCTATTGATATAATGCGAAAGATTGATATCTTGGCTACATACGACTATGATCTCAGTACTCTATTCGTTACTGTAAAAGCAAGTGTCTCAAAAAGGCGAACTCGACCGACGCCGGGGTAGGTTCGCCCATAGGCCGGGGCAAGTTCGCCCTAGGCTCAGAATTAGGCTACACAATGTACCATACTATCCATTATCCAATACATAATATATTCGTTATTCTTCGTTAATTTATTCCAAAATGAAAGTTAGGAGTCCAAAATATAGGGGTGCGTGGGGGCACTTTTGCGGAACATACTCGTTCAGAATTTAAAAAATAATAATAAATATCACATTTTGAAATATTCTCCTCTTATTTTTTGTTATTCCATTCCTGATAACTATTTTTATGATTACAATTATCCTGTAAGAGGAAAATTGCAATTTTGAAATTATGCAAAATCATAACTAGGCCTATATGAATCCCTATTGGCCACGTCAATGTGAGAAGCTTGCAACCTGAGACTAAAATACCTTTAAGTATTTTAGTCTCAGCTTGCAACATACTACTTTTTTCGCCAAATTCAACCAGTGGCCGCAAAGATGAGAATCACGTGGTGGGCGAACCTGCCCATAGGGCGTACACTCCCGCTCTCCCCTACTCACCAAATTGCATGAATACAGTTTCAAAAATTAAAAAATTCCAGCTTCCTTCCCCTCGACACCCCTAACTCCTCGACATCCCTAACCCCACACTACCAAAACCCTATTGTATATTTCACGGACATAAATTATGCTAATGAGCTCATTAAATGACGTCACTCACATCATCGGGTTTTGCCGATGATTGAAATACGTTGATTGAAATTCTAGGTCGAGTAAAATGATGTTCTTATTTGTTGTCTGTGAGCTTTTCTGATTTTTTTCCCGTATTGGAGTATTTTTTTATTGAAAATAGACAGTTCAAATTAAACGTTGGTTCCAAGTTCAAGTAACAGCACATGTATTAAAGGCGACAGCAAAGGCAATATGCAAGCAACATTTGAGAAAAAACGATGCCCGACTTTGCAAGAAAGTGTACGGGGAAGTGTACGAGTGAACATGACAAACCAAAACATCCTAGTAATAATCATCTCCGTGGCGCAATTGGTTAGCGCGTTCGGCTGTTAACCGAAAGGTTGGTGGTTCGAGTCCAGCCGGGGGCGTTGTTACTTTTTGCATTTAATGCAGATCGACAAATCACAGTAAAAATATAATATTGACAAAATCACAGACCACTTACACAAAAATCGCATCTGCGCATGCTCCTGTCGCGATCGAAATCTACCACGCAAGCAATGAGAGAGTTTTCATAGTGCCCCAACCCATGTGCGCGCAAGCGCAAATCGGGTTCCGACGCCCAGCCAATCACCCTCCCAATGTCCACACCAAAGTTACGCCACTGGCCACACCCCATCATTTTTGATAGGCTCCATCCATTGAAGGCCATATGGCAGGATTGTATGGGGCATGGGCATGGCCATCCTAATCTAATCCCGGGATCCTAATGTCATTATTGTATTGCATGATACATTTAAATACAACGCGCGGGGGTTTCCCGATATTCTGATATTCATGCAATGCCCTGCTCATGCTGGCTGCGTAGAAAATAGCTCCTCCGTGTTTATTCAGATGTCAACATGTAGGTACACCGTAGGAGGTTTATAATATTCATTGACGACAATTGGTTCTGACGCCCAGCCAATCACACCCCCCGTCCACAACAAAGTTACGCCACTGGTCACACCCAATCAATTTTGATAGGCTCTATTCAGGGCCATGGCAAGATTGTATGGGCATGGCCATCCTAATCCTAATCAAATCCAGGAATCCTAATGTCATTTTCGTATTGCATGATACATTTAAATACAATGCGTGGGGGTTTCCCGAAACTAATATTCTGATATTCATGCAATGCCCTGCTGGCTGCGTAGTAAATAGCTCAGTGTTTATTCAGATGACAACATGTAGCATAGGAGGTTTATAATATTCATTGACAACGACCACTGCTTAGATTCTCGCTATCGGTTGATTTTACTGTCGGTGGTTGACATTTGATATCATTGCACAGGTTACAAACTGGGTTGGTTGGCTGCAAGCACGATTTGAACAGGTAAATTATTTATTTATTTGATTTTATTCTTATTGTAATTTCACTGAAAAAATCTCACAAATGACAACCTGCTTATAACATGCTCCAGGCTTTTATGCTATGACTAAACTGCTGCTATGAATTGTTGAACACATTAATGTTATCTATCATTATGCCGATATATGTCATGCCTAGAATTGGAACTTTTTCATCAAAAAATAAATGTTGGTATATATTTCACTTTTACAAATATAACGGAATTTTGTGGTAATTGTGACATCATGCGTAGGATGTTTGTACTTGTTTTGGCATGTATGGAAAGAGGAGACCTCTAGCTATACCATATATATAGTACCAAAATAAGCATGTTACGTCCTTCATCTCGGTTTGGATTTGTTTAGGGAGGTGCATGGTGGTAACCCCTCCAATCCCCCCCCCCCCCCCCCTCTAGTTACAAAAATGTGTCAGGTTAAGGACTATAAACCTATTTGACTGATTATTCAACCGACTGAATACACAATAGTCTATGAACTGTGAAATCAATGCACTTCGCAACCAACATGAATATTTATATTATATACATGAACGGTCGACGCGTACGTATTGATGACAGAATTTCGTAACGAAAATATGCAATACAAAGTCACGCATTAATTTTATGAATCACACTGTACATGATAAATATTCATTAATAAATTGTGAAATAAGTATAAATTCAACCTGCTAATTCAAGTCACTTACATGACAAACAAAATGCCTCAAAATATTAAAAACAACAACAAACAAACAAAGAATTTTATCCATGGCCATCCTATACATTATTGGTATTGCATGATAAATTTAAATACAATGCATTGGGGTTTCCCAATATGCCCATGTAAATGCAATGCCTGGCTGGATACGTAATAAATTGATAGCGCAGTGTACAGGTGTATGAGGATTATTCATTCATCATGTTATTAATGGACGACCACTGCTTAGAAGTTAGATTCTCGCTCTCGGCTAATCTTGTCGGTGGTTGAAATTTGATATCATTATAACGGAGTTGATTACCCTGATCACTGCCCCGGGATCACTGCAAGGCTGATTTTTTGGAAAGGTAAATGTTGATTACGTATAATATTCTTATTGGATGTTATTATTGTTTTTACATACATTTTCAACTCACAAATGACAACCTCATAATAGTTTATGCTCCAGCAGGGGCGTAACGGGTGATCATACATGTATGCAAAATTACCCATCGCAACTTTTGCAATATATCAATTAGTCTTGATTTAAATAATTAATAAATTATTGACGTCGTGTCGGTTGAGATTGGAACTGTCGGTTCGTTTGACTAGAGAAATCATGGAATTATGATGGTCAAAAGTACACAGATGAACATTTTTCATGAGTCCCAAAAATTCAATATTCTTGGTACAAGCTTGTTTAGAGCCAAAATGTACCTCAATCGTGTCAATATAGGTGTTCGGTCAAAAGAATTCACGCGCTACACTCTTAGAAAAAATGGTTCGTTTAAGAACCCTTTTTTGTCCCGCGGGGAGCACCTTTTGGCCTAAAAGGTTCTAAAAAGAACCTTAGAATGGTTCTTTGAAGAACTTTCAAATTTTAAATAAGACCTAAAGGTATATTTACTTTTTTGTTTTTATGTAATATGCAAATTCAAGAGAAATGTAAACAAATTTAATCCTTTTCAACTGTTAAAAATCATTTCTTCTTGGCTAAAAACATTTTTTACCGTTTTACCAAGAACCATTGAGGGTTCTCCATAATTTTTTCCCAAAAGGTTCTTGAAGCTTGAGGAACCATTTTCTTGGCTAAAGAACCCTTTTAGAACCTTTTTTGGTTCTAAAAGGAACCCTATAGAAATTTCATTGGGTTCCTTTTAGAACCAAAAAAGGTTCTAAAAGGGTTCTTTAGCCAAGAAAATGGTTCCTCAAGCTTGAAGAACCCTTTGGGGAAAAATTATGGAGAACCCTCAATGGTTCTTGGTAAAACGGTAAAAAATGTTTTTAGCCAAGAAGAAATGATTTTTAACAGTTGAAAAGGACTAAATTTGTTTACATTTCTCTTGAATTTGCATATTACATAAAAACAAAAAAGTAAATATACCTTTATGTCTTATTTAAAATTTGAAAGTTCTTCAAAGAACCATTCTAAGGTTCTTTTTAGAATCTTTTAGGCCAAAAGGTGCTCCCCGCGGGACAAAAAAGGGTTCTTAAACGAACCATTTTTTCTAAGAGTGTACGGGCACATTTCTTGACTCAGAAAAATCTTGTCGGTTCATTTTCATTTCTCGCCCCCAATATCGATAACATAGCTACGCCACTGACATTTTGTGATTATAATAGAAGACACCATATAGGATTGTGATAATTAGTAATTACGGACTAGTCATTTACTATACTAGGCATACTAGGTATACTAGGCATACTAGGCATACTCAAGGCATAGGCCTACTCTATACTAAAATGTCCTACACAACAAATAAAATGTACATTATATTAGGAACGGTATTGCTGTCAGAATTTTTACCTATATCAGAAAGATATACATGAAATCACCTATATAACCTATTAAAAAGCTAACATTAATTCGTCCATGAATATCTTACTCCGATGGGTAAACAACCAGAATTTCGTATTATGAATATGCAATTACGATCACACTGTATCTTACGAGAAACAGGCCTATTTATCATTATATTTGTGTTTGAAAGTTCATTACATAGACACTAGTCTGCCTTTAATGACCTTATCAATGTTGCTATTATTTCCTGGCAATTATTTCCGCTTCACAAAATATCATTCAATCAGGCGATTATATATACGTGGGTTAAATTAAACTTGAACTCGTATATATGTAAACATGTATAATACATGTATACCATGATAATAGTCATAGTTATAATAATGAGATAAGATATGACACGAGTGTCATAGGATATATTATTAGCATGATTATGTGTAATTTCGTAGACATAAAATATGATATAGTCATCCCCTGTTTGTTCATGCAATACTCTCATATATTAACGGTCTGGGTTAGTATACGGTATGAGCTGAAGGCAAAGCATTATAATATTTTCTCCAAACCATTAATATTTGTCGTATTGCCTAAGAACAAACAGGGGATAACGAATTTATCATTCAGTCGGCCTAGACATGAAGTGATAAAATGCTTTACAGTGTAAGGTAATAACACGGAAAACAGGAAACAAATACCTTCCAAATTTACGTTTACAATTTAATTACATTTAATTTAGGTTAATGCCGTAGAAACACTCATTTTCAAATCCCATTTATCACTTTTGAACACGAGTAAGGAACAATTTTAATAATCCCTTAACCAAAGCCTTAGGCATCTACTAACCACTGTGAATCTTACTATATTATTTACAAAATACAGAACCTATGGTGTAAGATTAATAAAAAAGGGCATCGTCAAAATTACATAGTACGTTTCTTATCGTTTATCATTGTTATATCAACTGATTTACACGAACAATATGAAAATACATTTAACCATATTTTTGAAAAGGAATCGGAGTCTACTGAACATGGATATCAAGAGTAAAAGGCATTTAAAACATTTGATATTGCAGCGCCCTCTATTGCTCAACTATGTCAGATTGGCAGATTGGCTGGATTAAGCCACTAAAATAATATCTTGGCATAATTATTGATGAATATCTCAATTTGAAATCTGAAATTAACCATATCTGCAATGGTCCACCTCGGACTTGGACACTAATTCTTAAGGACTAATGGGCCATCTCTGACGCGTAACGTGGACACTAATTCCTAACTAATAGTCCACCTCTGACTTTTATTATCCCTAGGAGTACTTAATACATTCCTAGACATTATAGTCCGGTGGACTAGTCCGGTGGACTAGTCCGGTGGACTAGTCCGGTGGACTAGTCCGGTGGACTAGTCCGGTGGACTATCCTATAGTTTTGCACTCCAGGACTATTAATTCTTGGAGTCTACGGACTTTAAGTACAGAGGACTCACACCGGCACTAAATCATGATATAATGGTGACTATAGAAGTAATGTGACAGAGTCACTCCTCAATGAAATCCATTTGTGGACATTTGTCTTTCATCTTTTTCTCGTATGTAGGCCTATATCTATGTTACGTACAGGATGTCCCAAAAGTTTGGAAACCTTTTCAAAATTGTATACCCCGGTTAAATAATTCACAGTATCAAAATAAGAATATATTTGGATAGGGAAGACTATTATAATTATTTTGGTATCAAACTTACAATAACAACTACCTGTTTTGCCGAAATACAGACGAAAGTTTCCCGAACTGTAAAACTGCACTTTTATATAAAAGCGTAGAATAATGAGGTGAATAAAGTCAAGGAGGCGATAAACGGGAAGAGGTAGGGAAGAGAAAAAAGGTTCTCTACAATGATTCTTGTTAATTGGGCTATTCCAGAATATGTGTGCACACCCCCTATAGAGGGGTTCGGATTTCCAGACTTTTTTAGCATTAATGATCTCCGGAAATCCAGATACATTTTATTTGGCAAAAATTATACCTATAGAGGGGTTCGGAATTCCAGACTTTTTTAGCATAAATGACCTCCGGAAATCCAGATCAATTTTATTTGGCAACAATTATACCTATAGAGGGGTTCGGAATTCCAGACTTTTTTAGCATTAATGATCTCCGGAAATCCAGATAAATTTTATTTGGCAAAAATTATACCTATAGAGGGGTTCGGAATTCCAGCTTTTTACTCCGCCAAATTTGACCGGAAATCCAGACTTTTAAACCGATAGCGCTCGGAAATCCAAACAATTTTGCATTTTAAAAATTACCCCTCTATAGGGGGTGTGCATATATATTCTGGAATAGCCCATTGCCGATTGATACAATCCTTATTATGAACATTGTTGTGCACCACATTTAATAAGTAAACAAAATCCACATGAATGGAATGTAAGGAACACGTTGCATGTGATTACAGTAACTTATTTCAGTGGCGTAGCTCAGGGGGGGGGGGGGGGGGGAAATTGCCCCCCTGACGGAAAAAAACCATGTCCCCCCCCCCCCCCCCCACCCCCTCTAAAAAAAAATTAAAAAAGGGGAAAAAATGAAAATAGGAAAAAAATGATAAAAGACCGAGATGGCGTGCTGGGGCACTGGTTATGTGTGGGTATATTCAGCCCATACGGTAGTCAAATATAAGGCAAAATTGTGTACTGTGCGATTTTTTTTTGACCATGCGAACATTTTTGACCTCCCCCCCCCCTACTTACGTGAAATTCACGAGTTGGTGACTGCAAAACAATTTGGGGCAACCTTTTACGAACATTTCAGAAATCTTGCCCCCCCCCCCCCCCCGAAAAAACCCTATAGCTACGTCCAGGGGTAGCACTGGCTCAAAAATGTGAGGAGTCCCATTTGCATTTTTCAGGACCCTTTAAGGACTGCAAAAACCAAATTTAAGGGGTCCCCCAGAAATATAAGGGGTCCTGAAGTTTGAGCCTTTGAAAATGGTCAAATTTTTGTTTAGAGACAAACAGTCGCTAACACAGATACGCACACTAGCGTAAGATCATGTAACTCATATACCTATGTCGTGTCCATGTTAATCAGTAGAAGATATTTATATATAGAATGTTTTGGAAATCGCTTGAAACTTTTGCGGAAGCAATTCGGAAGCGATTTAGTGTGTTTAACAACTTAACAATTTTTCAGAAACCTTAACCTTAAAAATACAGGATTTGCATTGTATTTATCTTTTACGGACATTAATACATTTAAAATGTAGGCACAGGATGGAGATTGACAATTTTCAGAATGTCTGAAGGTTTCCACGTCCATACATCGTCAGATTTAAGGGGTCCCTTTATTTCGATTGGGACCCGTTAGTGAAGTTCAATATGTAAACTTACGCGTCCATTATCGTCCAACAAGAAAATAAGAGGTCCTAGGACACTAGGACGCGCAAGAACGCGAGCCCTGGTTACGCCACTGACTTATTTTATACAGTGCGTCCAGTAAATCGAACAATTTTATGGCAATGTGAGTCATGTGTCCAGACTTTCAGCGGCGTGTTTTAAAATATTTAGGGGCTTCTAAAACATGTAAAAGGAGTCATGTTTGGTACCGAAATGATTCTACAAGTTTTCTCTTTCCAAATATAAATTTGGCACTGCGACTTATTTCAAGAGAGATACAAATCTTTAAAATGGTTTCGAAACTTTTGGGACACCTGTATCATCATACGGTATATATTTAAACGTAATATGAAATTTTTTCATGTGACAAATCCAAAATGAGTTGAAGTATAATAATAAAACAAATTATTATACTCACTTGTGACAGTTTCATGCTACACTGAGCACTTCCTCAGACTATTTGACGTCAGCTCTCATCACAGGCTTTTTATCCTGACGACCACCGGAAGTAGAGGGCGGTCTTGATGAGATTAACTGATCGTAATCGTAAATGTTGTTGAGTTGATAAGCCCCCTCATCCTTGTTGAGAGTGGATTCCCCCTTCTCCGAATCCAGATGGATTCCTTTAACCATCTTGTGGTCTTATGTGCCTCCTTGTCGGTGACCTTGACCTTCTCCCACCCGATGACATGGTTCGTTGCTGCGACGTGCTCCGTTATCGCGGATTTGTATTGTTCGTCGATGGAAACCTTTCTTTGTGCCCGCGTATAACTTTTCGCACTGATCTCGTCAACCTCCGCTTTGTGTTCCTGAAGGCGCTTGCCGAACAGTCTACCACTTTCACTGATGTATGATTTAGTGCATCCTTTTTTACATGGAATTTCATACACAATTTCTGCCGTCTGATGTGGATCTCTTTTGTCCTTGGGGTGGACCAGCTTGCATGTTGCGCAGCGTACAGTGCGGTTTCATTGCTGTTGCGAAGCCATGTTTCTTGAACACGCGAGATGCCTTTTCCGATAACCCCTCAACATAGGGCACGACGACAAGACCTTTAGATTTGTTGTCCGGTGTTTTGTTGGTGGATGCCTTTTAAAAATAATTTCTGAACAATCCTGATGAACTTACACCAAGATATTTAAACGGTTAGCAAAACCACCAGATAGCTCTGCTCCCGAGCTCTCTTTGCACAGCAAAATATGATTAGATTACAACATCGTGCTGTGACATAGCGAGTGTGGCGTATATGGTCTGCCAACAGCACACCATTCTTGGGGAAAGTGCATAAAGGCCTACCTATACCAAAATAGACTATTGTGGGATGATAATTCAGTGTTTCTAGATTCTTAAAACCAAAAATACCAAAACGATACCGCTATATATGTTTGGTGCCCTGTTTCATTTGTGATTATATCTATTTGCAGGTGTATTCATCGTATCCGGAGTTCATCATGGCAGATCCAATAGACTTACACAGAATTTTCCAAAGAATTTACAGCCTTGAGTAAGAAAACATATCTAAAACCATCCTTTTATTTTTATAAAATAGGGAAGGGCCGACGCTTTCAATGTTTCAATGTTTTATGATTCATGCATTTATGCCTTATGTAGCCCGTGGAGCCTATTGTTATTCCATATTCCATAATTTATTACACCTTATTCCAATCACCAGATATATATTAAAATTGTGCTTGGTATGTTTCATTCGTAGCAAATACTTTTTTGAAATGAGTGCAGGTTTGACGAGAGTGGCCTGCATTAATATGATTTTGAAAATCTTTTTATAAACGACCCAATTGCAGTTTAACTTGCTGGAGTGTTGGGTTAGGGGTTGGAACCGCCTATTTTAAACCGATCATCTGTTGTAATATTATTATTACAATATTTTGTAATATATTATTTATTATTATAATATTTTGTTTTCGTCCAAATGTATAATAGTGAAAACAATAATATTGTCATATATTTGTGAAATACTTTCCATATTATGGACTTGTCACACGGTGTTTGTAAAACACGTACTCGCGTTACACGCGTACGATTGATCATTGTGAATTTTCCCTATACTACTTGTACCATTTATTATTTGTAATGCAACCTATCGTTTGCTGTGCTCACGGTCCATCCCGTTAACACCATAGGGCACAAGGGACAGACCCGACGTGCGTATAGAACCAAAGGGGAATGGGGCTCTACAGTTAGGGCATTAACTACTAGGGAGGTAGCTTCTTGGGTAGCTTACCTCCCTAAGTTACGCCAGTTTGGTGCACTCGGCCGAAGGCATTATATCTTAACATGTTTAAAGATGGATCGAATTATTTCTTTTATCTTTGTATAGGCATTCGTATTTTCTGCCAGAACTACCTATTGTAAGTATAAGAAATGCATTGTTTGAATTTTTGATTTAAACTTCTATAGTTGTACAATTATTAACTATAAAAGGGAAGGCTAACCGTATCCGCCTCCTTCTCATATTTCATTTCCTTGTTTCGTGTTTAACAATGGTTTTGAAACATTCTTTCAGCTCAAATCGTTTATTAGGACACTACAGCGTGACATCAAAGGAGTTGCGGATACTCTCAAAGAGCATGGAGATTTTCTAGGTGCTATGGACTTGTATGAAGCCGGAATTGACGTTGACCATCACCTGGATGGCTCAGAATGTGATCCAAACTGTGCTAATGTCAGAAGATTGCTGCTGGGTCATGCGGAGTGTAAATTAGAAATTGTAAGTTCATTTGAAAGAAAAATATTGGTGACAGTTTTGATTGCAACAAAACCTGCAGCATGCAAGCACCATATATATCTTATCAGACAGCATGCTACATACCTTATATCCAGGCAACATGCTATATACCATCATACTATACTGTATTCAGGCATTATGCTAAATCACAATATTTATTCAGGCAGCATGTTAGTTCTACCACCATACCTACCTTATTCAGGCAGCATGCTGATACCATACCGTAGGAAACGTGTAATACGTCACCATACCTTATTTAGAAAACATGTCATACCACCATACCTTATTCAGGCAATATACTACCATAACTTATTCAGGCAGCATGCTAACATCATACCTTATTTAGGAAACATGTCATGCCACCTTATTTAGGCAACATGCTACATGTAGCACCATACCTTATTCATGCAGATCCTAGTATCATATCGTATTCAGAAAACATGTTATACCACCAAACCTTATTCAGCCAGCATGCTAACAACATAACTTATTATTCAGGAAACATGTTATACCATCATACCTTATTCAGCCAGCATGCTACCACCATATCTTATTCAAGCAACATGCTAACACCATACCTTATTCAGGCAACGTGCTAACACCATATCTTATTCAAGCAACATGCTAGCATCATATCTTATTCAGGAAACATGCTATACCACCAAACCTTATTCAGCCAACATGCTAACACCACACGTTATTCAGGAAACATGTTATACCACCATACCTTATTCAAGCAACATGCAAACACCATATCTTATTCAGGAAACATGTTATACCACCATACCTTATTCAGTCAACATGCTAGCACCATATCTTATTCAAGCAACATGCTAACACCATATACCGTATCTTATTCAGGAAACATGTTATACCACCAAACCTTATTCAGCCAGCATGCTAGCAACATAACTTATTCTTCAGGAAACATGTTATACCATCATACCTTATTCAGGCAACATGCTAACACCATATCTTATCAAGCAACATGCTAACACCATACCTTATTCAGGCAACGTGCTAACACCATACCGTATCTTATTCAGGAAACATGTTATACCACCAAACCTTATTCAGCCAACATGCTAACAACATAACTTATTCTTCAGGAAACATGTTATACCATAATAATAATAATAATAATAAAAATAATGGCATTTATAATGCGCCGTCAATCTAGGTAAAACTATTCCGAGGCGCAACATATAAAACAAAAATACAAATTAACATGAAAAATACATAAACAAGGATGATTTGCATATACATGTACATGTATATAATACAAAGAAATCAATTATAAACTGAGTCAAATAATCTTGTTTTTAACAAGTTCTTAAAAGAGTCAAGTGAATCACAGCATCTTAAATTATAAGGTAGTGAGTTCCAGAGAGTTGGTGCAGCAACCGAAAATGCGCGATCTCCAAATGAAGAAGTAGTCCGTGGAACAACAAGTAAAAGTTTATCAGATGACCGGAGAGTACGTCATACCTTATTCCTTATTCAAGCAACATACCTTATTCAAGCAACATGCTAACACCATACCTTATTCAAGCAACATGCTAGCACCATCATATTAAGGGAACATGTTATACCACCATACCTTATTCAGGCAACATGCTAACACATCTTATTAAGGAAACATGTTATACCACCATACCTTATTCAAGCAACATGCTAGCACCATCATATTAAGGGAACATGTTATACCACCATACCTTATTCAAGCAACATGCTAGCACCATCTTATTCAGGAAACATGTTATACCACCATACCTTATTCAGGCAACATGCTAACACATCTTATTAAGGAAACATGTTATACCACCATACCTTATTCAAGCAACATGCTAGCACCATCATATTAAGGGAACATTTTATACCACCACACCTTATTCAAGCAACATGCTAGCACCATTTAAGGGAACATGTTTACCACCATACCTTATTCAAGCAACATGCTAGCACCATCTTATTAAGGGAACATGTTATACCACCATACCTTATTTAAGCAACATGCTAGCACCATATCTTATTAACAAATGGTTAAGGAAACATGTTATACCATCATACCTTATTCAGGCAACATGCTAGCACCATCTTATTAAGGGAACATGTTATACCACCATACCTTATTCAGTTAGCATGCTAACATCATACCTTATTCAGAAAACATGTTCTACCACAGCTTACCACCATACCTTATTCAGCAAGCATGCTAAATCACCATACCGTATTCAGGAACATGTTATACCATCATACCGTATTCAGGAACATGTTATACCATCATATACCGTATTCAGGAACATGTTATACCATCATATACCGTATTCAGGAACATGTTACACCATCATACCTTATACAGGAATCATGCTAACATCACACCATATTCAGGCAGAGAGAAATAATAAATAAATACATACAATTGTACATTAATCAATCAATTCATAAATAAATGAAAAAACAAAATATTTACTTTGCGTGTGATTCGGGTTTTTTCCTTTCATGTATTATTTTGCAGGGTGTCCCAAAAGTTTCGAAACCAATTTAAAGATTTGTATTTTCCTTAAAATAAGTCGCGGTAAGTACAAAATTGAAAATATATTTGGAAAGAGAAAACATGTAGAATCATTTCGGTACCAAACATGACTCCTTTTTGAGGCCCCTCTATAGAACACACGCTAACAGTTTTGGCCACATAATTCGCAATACCATAACATAAGAATCATTGTAAAGAACCGTTTTCCTCTTCATCGCATCCTTGACTTCATTAAGCTCATTTACTATGCTTTCATATGAAAGTGCCGTTTTACCAGTTTAACTTTCGTCTAAATTTTGGCAAAACAGATAGCTTTAACAAGTATTCTCTATATCCAAATTATTTAACCGGGAATATAAAGATTTGAAAAGGTTTTGAAACATTTGGGACACCCTGTATTTCTTGTATATCGTGTTATCTTCCAGGCAAAGCATACGACCGATGTCATGATAGCTGCTACATTTTACACTTCTGGTATTGCCGAGTGTAAGAACGGTAAGTAAAACAAAATAGTAAAGGATTTTCAATTATTGTGTGAATAATTCTATTAGTTATACTTGGATATGCCAAAATTTCCAAAAATAAAGTGTTGACTTCTATTATAATACATTATGATTTGGGGATGTCAATGTTTAAGTTTAGGAGCACAAATGTGTGTTGATCCTATTCGATATTATTTTAGAATCAGCCTGTTTTTGATACAATTTATATACCAACCAAAGTCTATCTTAAAGATCAGTTTCTTTGTTTAAAAAAGTCCTATAACGTTTATTTTTTATCCGTATTAGGTACAAAGTGATTAATCCCGCTGGTGTCAATAGTGACCCAAATAATGACCGCCGCCATGTTACTTTTTAGTACCATGAGCAATCAGTGCTATCCCTTTAATCTGTTGCATATTCATTTTGGAACCATTCCAAAGATTACCGCTTACTTTTAAGGTTTGCATTTAAAATGTTAATGTTTTGGTTTAAATGGCAATAATCCAACATGTACCAGATTTGCTATAAACAAAGATGACATGTATACTATGAAGCACGTGCAATAATTTTCAGTTCCAATTATATAATATGAAATTGACTAATGGCATAGGCCGGGAGCCCAGAACATTTAATCAGCTGAGAAGGTACAAAAGGTTTGATGGTATGAGTAGGTCAGTTAGGGGACAAAAGTCAATAATTTGTGTTGCTGCCGGGTCGCATCCTGTACGGGCCCTGGGTGTCACGATATAGGGGGCCGAAAAATGTGTTTAATCAGCCGAAGAGGTACATGGACAAAACTGGTTGGAAATGATTCCTTAGATGGTAATTGTAACAACGGTAGCAATGACAGCAACTTTTGCCTGTACGGGGCCCCAGACAGTAGCCCCAAAGGGCCCCCAAATATGGTTTTAATCAGCCGAAGAGGTACATGGATGAAACTTTTTGCATTGGAACTATTACACATTGGGGTATACAAAAATACCAATGACAGCAACTTTTGCCTGTACGGGGCCCCAGACAGTAGCCCCAAAGGGCCCAACTGATTTATTCAGCCGAAGAGGTACATGGCTGAATTTTTTTGATTTGGAACAAGTGCATGATATGATATACAAAAATACCAATAACAGCAACTTTTGCCTGTACGGGGCCCCAGACAGTAGCCCCAAAGGGCCCCCAAATATCGTTTTTAATCAGCCGAAGAGGTACATGGATGAAACTTTTTGCATTGGCACTATTACACATTGGGGTATACAAAAATACCAATGACAGCAACTTTTGCCTGTACGGGGCCCCAGACAGTAGCCCCAAAGGGCCCAACTGATTTATTCAGCCGAAGAGGTACATGGATGAATCTTTTTGATTTGGAACTATCGCATGATAGGATATGCAAAAATACCAATGACAGCAACTTTTGCCTGTACGGGGCCCCAGACAGTAGCCCCAAAGGGCCCCCAAATATGGTTTAAATCAACCGAAGAGGTATACATGGATGGATCTTTTGATTTGGAACTATTACATGTTAGGATATACAAAAACACCAACGACAGCAACTTTTTCCTGTACAGGGCCCAGACAGTGGCCCCACATCCCCAACTGATTTATTCAGCCAAAGAGGTACATGGATGAATCTTTTCGCATTGAAACTATTATATGAAAGGATATACAAAAATAGCAATGGCAGCAACTTTTACCTGTGTGTGGCCCCAGACAGTAGCACCAAAGGGCCCCACATGCCCCAACTGATTTATTCAGCCAAAGGGGTACATGGATGAATCTTTTTGAATAGTAAATTACTAATAGTATTAGTATTACATGTTAGGATACAAAAAATAACACTGACAGCATCTTTTGCTTGTATCGGGCTCCAGACAGTAGCCCGTCCCAAAGGGCCCCACATGCCCCAACCCATTTGCCTGTACAGACCCCACATGCCCCAACTCATTTATTCAGCCAAAGAGATACATGGATGAATCTGTTAAAAGAGATGTAAAATAAATATGTTAGGATATACAAAAATACTAAAAACAGCAACTTTTTCCTGTATGGGGCCCCAGAAAGTAGCCCCAAAGAGCCCATTATCCTGATTTATTCAGCCCATAGATACAAGGATGAATCTTTGTAGATTTGAACTATTACACGATAGGCGGGCTCCAGACGGAGCCCCCAAAGGACGCACATGCCCCCACTGATATATTCAGCAAAAGAAGTTTTGATTTAGAATAGGATAATAGGCCCCATACAAAAATATCAACAACAGCGCCTTTTACCTATGAGGCCCGAAACAGTAGCCCTGAAAGGCCCCGACTAATTTATTCAGCCTAAGTGGCACATGGATTAATCTTTTTGCATTGGAACTATTGCAGGTTACGATATACAAAAATACACATGGCAGCAGCTTTGTTATTAGTTTTTTGGCAACATACTAATCATTTCATACTAAAATACATGTTAACACAAAATTATAATTATGATTTATGAAGACAATAAAATGTGATGCGTTAACAAGAGACAATAAAATAAATACAGACATGGGAGAGAGAGAGAGAGAGATATTTACAACCTTATGCAAACAAAATAAAAATATGCAACCATTGGAAGTAGGCTGCTTCATAAAATAAATCCTTTCCATTTATTTTCAAAATATAGCAATATTCACCTGTACAGGGGACCCATACAAGAGCCACAAGAAAGGCCCAAGTCCCCAACTAATTTATTCAGCAGAAAAAGTACATGGATTAAGCATTTTGCATTGGAACTATAACACATTAGAATACATAATTACCAGTGACAGCAACATTTGGCTGTATGGGGCTTTAGCCCAAAGGGCCCCACACCCATGGTTTATTCAGCCAAAAGGGTTCATGAATTAATTGCATATTAAGGTACATCAACATACCAATGGCAGAAGATGTTGCCAGTACGGGCCCCCACAAATAGTTGCCCTAAAGTGCCCACATCCCTTGTTGTATTCAACCAAGGGGATACATGGATCTTTTGAATCTTTATGCATCAGATCCAATAGGGCCTATACACATGAAAGGAGTCAGTTATTATTGCCTTTGAACTATCACATTGTTAAGGTATATATATACACAATACTTTTAAATGATTTCAACCTGTTCTGTTCAAAGGCTTCCTATAACTGTTTTATTCAGCGGAGGTACACTTCGGATTTATGAAAGAAGGAATGCCAGCAAACAACATTATAATACTGTTATTTGTACTTACAGACTCAGCTTTGTTTCTTAATACCACACAGATCTTACACAAGCACAATATTTTAAACATTGTCTTAAAAGGCAATGTTCAGGATTTTTAAAATGTTACTTACAGAAATATAAAACATATACCATTTTAAATATAAAAACATGAGTTTGGTTGACCCCCCCCCCCCCCTAAACAGTGGCACATTCAAGATTAATGAACAAATTCTGTACATTTATCCTACGATTTGATAAGCCTAGTGAAAGCACAAAATAGAGTTTTCTTTCTCAGTTACAAAATGCAAGTATATTTTAAAACTGCTTCATTAATTATTTCAGCGATCAGTTGATACAATAGTTATATCCGGACTCAGTGTAATGGGTCATACGGTGCTTTGGGCTAATCTTGACCATTATACGTAACAAGGTTTTGCTCCTAATGTGTAATGATTCCAATGCAAGATGACTCATCCACATACCTATTTGACTGGATAAACCAGTTAGGGAACAAACATGGGGCCCTTTGAGGCTATTGTCTGGGCCCTAAATACAAACATAACATAACATAACATAACATAACATTAGTAACACAATATTAACATAACATTAACATAACATTAACATAACATTAACATAACATTAACATAACATTAACATAACATTAACATAACATTAACATAACAATTAATATTTATAAGGCGCTATTCCATCTAAATCATAGCGCATGCGACAAAAAGCTCATATTATTACGGCATGGAAAAAGGTGAGTCTTAAGATTACAACGAAACTGAGAGATGTTGTCAATTTCTCTTTTAGTATGAGAGAGAATGTCCCATGACTGCGAACAACCACAGTGTGGTGTGGTCATTTGTATTTTTGTAAAACCCTATGTGTAAAAGTGTAGGCCTACTACTACTAAAAACTACTAGTTGGGGTCGCCGCTGAAAAAACCCATTTGGGTCATTTGAGGCTACTGTTTTAACAGTAGCCTCAAATGACCCAAATGTTTTTGTATAGAAAATGTTATCAGTCATTTGCATTTTATATAGGCCCTACATCAACAATGTAATAGTTCCAATGCAAAAAGTTTCAATCAGGTACTTCTTTGGCCTTAATAAATCCCCCTTTGGGGCTGCTGTCTGGGGCCCTGTACAGGCAAAAGTTGCTGCCAATGTCCTTACATGTAATACTTCCTATTCAAAAAGAGTCGTCCATGTATCTCTTTGGCTGAATAAATCAGTTCGGACATGTGGGGCCCTTTGAGGCTACTGTCTGGGAGCCCCGTACAGCCAAAAGTTGGTGTCATTGTTTTTTTTTATATATCCCAACATGTAAATACATGTACTTCCAATGCAAAGAGATTCATCCGTATACCTCTTCGTCTGAAAACTGTTGGGGCACTTGAGGCCCTTTGGGGCTACTGTCCGGGGCTCCGAACAGGCAAAAGTTGCTGTCATTGGTATTTTTGTATATCCTATCATGCACTAGTTCCAAATCAAAAAGATTCATCCATGTACCTCTTCGGCTAAATAAATCAGTTGGGCCCTTTGGGGCTGCTGTCTGGGGCCCCGTACAGGCAAAAGTTGCTGTCATTGGTATTTTTGTACACCCCAATGTGTAATAGTTCCAATGCAAAAAGTTTCATCCATGTACCCCTTTGGCTGATTAAAACCATGTTCTACATCTACATCTATGAACATACTCAATAAAGTTGGGGCCCCATACAGGCAAAAGTTGCTGTCATTGGTATTTTTGTATATCATATCATGCACTTGTTCCAAATCAAAAAGATTCATCTATGTACCTCTTCGGCTGAATAAATCAGTTGGGCCCTTTGGGGCTACTGTCTGGGGCCCCGTACAGGCAAAAGTTGCTGTCATTGGTATTTTTGTATATCCTGTCATGCACTAGTTCCAAATCAAAAAGATTCATCCATGTACCTCTTCGGCTGAATAAATCAGTTGGGCCCTTTGGGGCTACTGTCTGGGGCCCCATACAGGCAAAAGTTGCTGTCATTGGTATTTTTGTATACCCTAATGTGTAATAGTTCCAATGCAAAAAGTTTCATCCATGTACCTCTTTGGCTGATTAAAACCATATTTGGGGGCCCTTTGGGGCTACTGTCTGGAGCCCCGTACAGGCAAAAGTTGCTGTCATTGCTACAGTTGTTACAAGTACCCTCTAAGGAATCATTTCCAACCAGTTTTGTCCATGTACCTCTTCGGCTGATTAAACACATTTTTCGGCCCCCTATATCGTGACACCCAGGGCCCCCGTACAGGATGCGACCCGGCAGCAACACAAATTATTGACTTTTGGCCCCTAACTGACCTACTCATACCATCAAACCTTTTGTACCTTCTCAGCTGATTAAATGTTCTGGGCTCCCGGCCATAGCAGCTCGAGAGTTACATCACCGTGCTGGTTCCTAATTTTGACAACAAATCTTTCACGGAATAATAATTGTACTGTCCCATCATATGTTGTGAATCTCTTTATGTCTCGATCCTAGTTCTGGCTATGGAGCCTGGTAATATTAGAGCGGAAAAGCTACCCGTGACCACCTTGTATGATATGATTCGGATGGGAGAAACTGTTCCACCAACTTTGGTGACACAAGTGAAAACGCTGAATGAACTGCTTCAATCTTTGTCATTAAATGTAAGTATCTTACTAATCACAAATTTATACTATTATGAGTAGCCTGCACTTGAATAGTGATTTTTGTTAAGTATTCATGAATATTATAATACTCTCGTATATTGTCATTATCAGGCACGAAGCGACCCTCAAATCATCGACATAATGGCACGTATAGGTTACCAAGATCCACCGTCGATTTCCACGGCTAGAACAAGGAGTACACCCGCCTCGGAAGGCCATTATCTCGGAGCGGCTAGCGACGGTCATGACGGTGCTGTGACAGGAAACCGTGCGAATGATTCTCCTGCAAGAAAAGCACAGGCATATAAAGTTTGTAACAATTATGATGATTATGATAGTGTAACAGTTACAGATTTGGCAATTACATGTTTCTTATTTTAGCAAGAACTGAGAGTATAGTATTACATTTGTAAAGCCAATTTATATTACTACTTCATCTGTAAACAAAGCAATGATGTGTTGAAATGTATGTGGATTTATTGAAGCAATATCAAGCTATCTCCTCGGAGTACTAATATTCAGAATTAGCAGATGTGACAAACTATATTCTATATGAATGTGAGATCTAACCTGTGTAGAGGAGAATAAGGCTTCAAATCGGTAGTTTTTGAGAAGAATATAGAGTTTAAACTTTTTATACAGAATACCATAATAAACTTATAATTAAAGAAATTCATAAAAACGATAATTTTGTTATTTGTTGTACACAGAAGAAAAAGAAAAAGAAAAAGAGAGGTAAACGGTCTGGTCACGGACAGCCTAGCTCTCCTAATCGTGGGGCAAAGAAGAAACGTTCTCGTCCAAAATACAAAACAATATCCAGTGAGTATAGGGGTAGACCATTACTTATCGAACTGAAGTCAAAAAGCAAATTCCCTTATTGTTTTGTCATTCAGGTTGGAACTTGCCAAACCTCATGCCAATCCTTAAATAAGATATACTTAAGGAAGAAAATCTATAACCACAACCAAATCTAAAATACAGTTTAGAAAAAAATAACACCGCTAAATTAAAGATCTTCCACTATTTTAACCTATTGAGGGAAGATCAATGGACTTGATTTTCTATAATCACTTGGTAACAGGCCACTTACTAAACATCGTACCAATTCAATTGAAATTGAATGTGTGCACATTCCCTTAATCCTAGGACCAGTAGACGACGGGGTCCCCCGTGATCAGCCAAGTACATCCAAAGGGGCAAATGCCAAGAAGTCAAGGGAACCAATGGAAAAATTATCTAAGCGAGTTGCTGGTCTAGATCTGGATTTTGACTCTCCAAATGAGTACAATACCGACTCTTCTCAATCGAGCTCCGATACAGATCAAGATACAGATATAGATCAAGATCATGTAGAACATCAAGGCAGTTTTACAAAAAATGGAAGTAAGTACAAATAGATTATATGTCCCTTAAGGTTTCGATAGCCGCTTTATCATATATATGCTATGTTCCAATACCATACCCTAAGACCTGTGGTAGAAATGTGTATGAGCAGGAGTTTGAGTATATTACTATCACTATGAGTAGGCCTAGTATGAGGATAAGTATGAGGATGAGGATGGGTAATAAGTATCAGACTATCAATATCTGTATCAGCATGATCATCAATATCAGTAATCAACTTCAGCTAGAATATAATAATTCAAAAAATGAAAGGTTCATACCTGCATATAAAAGTTATATTTGTATGATGCTTAGGCCTATAATACAAATTGAAATAATATAGAATGCAGACTTAATATTTTAATGTTCCGTGTAATGTTATATGGAAACATGGAAACATTTTCTAGTATCATGATGATTTGATTTAAAATATATACGTATTAAATTTGTACATATACTTGTTGAAAAGGATATTAACATGTAATAATTGTGAAAATATTGAAATTTTATGAAAACAATAATTATATGTCAACATGTGTATATGAAGAGAGGATAATAAACACAAAAGATAAAAAAGAAACATCAGCCTCATTATCAGCCTCAGCATCAGAATCAGTATCAGAATTAGCATTAAAATCAGTATAAGTATCAGCCTCGGCATCAATATGAGTATCAGCATCAGCATCAGGGTGAGTTTTGAGGACGAGTGTGAATAAAAGTCTGTCTTGCATTCGTCCTCCGTCTAATAGCTAGAAAGCCATTCCTATGTTCCCCAAACAATATCATGATTCTCATTTTATATTTAAATAACAAGATGATATTATGTTTTGAATCGGAGGTGATGATGATGCACACAAAAAAAATTCGCGCGAGTAGTGCCAAGTCCGCATAATATCTTACATAAATGATTGTGTTATTCTCATACCTCGCTCTTTTGCAGATACGGAGTTTTCCACTGATCCATCCCAACAGAAAGGATGGACCCATGTGAGTTACAAGAAGCTACCATTGAGTAAGAAACAACGAGCACATTCTACACCAGTGCGACGTATTCGCCCAATTGACAAACAACCCTACGTAAGAAATACGCCGATACCACAAAGCGTTAGAACATCAACCGTACTAAATGAAGTAAGAAATCTTACTCCCTATATGAAAGGTCGTCTTGACAAGATGTTAACTACAAACCGCGGTGGAAGCTTCACCTTTCTTTGCGGTACCTGCTTGAATGGAGAATTTTCACAGATGAGCCGCAAACACCAGTCCACAAACAATTGCGAAAGCCCTAAACGACACGCATGGACAACATCAAGAGTCATGGTTTATATCTCGGCCAACTCGGGCAGAGCAGCAACAGCTCCAAAGCAAGTAAGACCGAAACCAAAATGGCTTACGTCGCAAGCAACCATGTGCTGGCATAAGAAGGCAGTTTGTAGATGGGAAAGCAACTGCAAGTTTGCTCACAACGAGATGGAAAAGAAAGTATGGGAGCTTGGAAATATAAGCCAGGAACTGATTGTAAAACACTGTGAACATGGTGAACGGAGCCATTCATTCGAGAAATACTGCTGTAGTTATTGTGATCTTTCTTTCTCCAATCGAACCAATCTTGAAGGGCACATCAACACGGATAGTCACAAAGAGAAAATAACATCCGACAAAGATAGGCCATGGTACTTCCGGGATCCTCCACCAAATGTTTTGAATGGCAGATACACACTTTGCGCTTTGTAAGTATTCCTATACTTTGGTATTCAACCCAAATAATCTGATTTGTGAGTTACTGTAATTGTTTAGCTAGCCATTGGTCATATCAATATCTATTTTTATATTTCGGACATTTTTTTACTTTCGGCTCTCGTCACTGGGGGTGTGTAATCACTTTGTACCAGTCTACAGCTATCATCATGTAGCATTAGACCCAACCAGGCACTGGAAGGCGGTACGGCTGGCATTAACCCTTGGATTTTGTACTCGATCTCTATTACATGATTACAATGACGTCTGGGGATGTTACTAATAATCTAAAATCCAAAATTAACACCCGTATAGGCACAGGCAGTGTTACTTCTGCAACGTACAAATAGTTCTGAAATCTGAAACCAGCCATTGATCGTAATCTTATTTATTTTCTACTATTGTTACAGCGCAAAAGGGGGAACGTGTGGATTCTCCAACGCAGAACCATCCGACAATCCATGTCCTCAAGCACACAGTAAAGATGAACTCGCCGAATGGAACAACAGACACGAATATCGAAAAATGAAGATGAAAAGAGCCAAGATGCAAGGGTTGTTCTCATGTATGGATGATTTACTCACCGAGTATAACTTCTCCATGTCAGAAGGTGAGGTGGTAAGTATGATTCGTCATATTAAATTGATTGACTTGTTAATTAAAATCTAGCCACCCAAAACTGAAACCTTATAGTCGGGTATGTACAGGGGGTTTTGCACCCCCCACAGGACTAAACCAAACCAACTTTTTAGGTGTCTTTTAGGGTCCTTAAACACATTTTAGATGTTAACAGTGAACAAAACGGGATGCTCTCCAGATATCCAAGATGGCGTCCAAAATGGCCGCCAAAACTGGTCAAATCTCATAAAATGACATAAAGCAATTAAATTGTATGGTGAAAGTATAGTTTTAATAGTGGGATGTATGTAGTAGACCACTAGAGACTCAAATCCAGGCATTTTGCTTTGTTAACATGCCTAAATCCAAGATGGCCCCCAAAATGGCCGCCAAAAATGGTAAAATTCCATATATTGGCATATATAAACCAACATGTATGATCAGAGTATAGTATTAACAATGGGATGTATGTGTTAGACCATTAGAAACTCATATCTAGTATTTTTACTTTGTTATCATACTTTAAAACCAAAATGGCCGCCATATTAATGGTCAAAATTGGTCAAAATTTCATAAATAGCATAATATCAGCTGAAATGTATGATGAAATTATAATTTCAATGATGGGATGTATGTGTTAGACCACTAGTAACTCATATCCAGTAATTTTGCTTTGTTAACATAGTTCAAAATCCAAAATGGCTGCCAAAATGGCCCCCAAAATGGTTCCCGAAGTTGCTGCAAAAATTGTCAAATTCCATAAAATGGGATAATATCAACCTAAATGTATGATGAAAATATAGTTTTAAGGATGGGATGTATGTATTAGACCATAAGTAACTCATATCTAGTATTTTTGCTTTGTTAACATACTTAAAAATCCAAAATGGCCCCCAAAATGGGTCCCAAAATGACTGAACAAATTGTTTGAATTCCATAAAATGGGATAATATCAACCAAAATATACTTGCATCATGATGCAAGTATAGTTTAATTTTTATAATATTGGGGATTGGGGGGGGGGGGGGGTATATAATATACAACAAGTAACTCATATCCAGTATATTTGCATTGCAATAACATACTTTAAACCCAAGATGGCCACCAAAATTGCTGCTGTAAATGTAAAAATAGTCTACATGAGTGTATGATAGTCCTAAATAGATATTGTCAGAGTGTATATTACATCAAATTCACCAAATGTATGTTCTAAACTGCTAAGCTATTGCTTTTAGAAATAAGGCCCACCTCTGTGACAATTTTGATTCAGTATCACTTTCCAAAATGGCTGTCCCATTAGATTTTGGGGTATTGGTATTACATAATATGGTCATTTACAATACAAAACAATTGTTTTAGTTCATTTAACATCAACTTATCCATTCTGGCAGCCTTTTTGGAAAGTGATACTGAATCAAAATTGTCACAGAGGTGGGCCTTATTTTCTAAAAGCAATAGCTTAGCAGTTTAGAACATGCTATTTGGTGAATTTGATGTAATATACACTCTTACAAGATCCATTTTGGATTATCATACACTCATTTACAGCAGCAATATTGGTGGCCATCTTGGTTTTAAAGCATGTTATTACAATAATGCAAATATACTGGATATGAGTTACTAGTAGTTGTTTATTACATACCCCCAATGTTAAAGCTATAATTTCATCACATATTTTGGTTGATATTATCCCATTTTATGGAATTCCAACAATTTGTTCAGTCATTTTGGGACCCATTTTGGATTTCTAAGTATGTTAACAAAGCAAAAATACTAGATATGAGTTACTAGTGGTCTAATACATACATTTCGGTTGATATTATCCTATTTTATGGAATTTTGACCATATTTGACCAATTTTGGCCATTAATTTGGCGGCCATTTTGGTTTTAAAGTATGTTAACAAAATAAAAATACTAGATATGAGTTACTAGTGGTCTAATAGGGGAGAGTGGGGTATGTTGGAACGCGGGGTTAGTTGAAACATTGAGATTTTCCTAAAAAACAACAATTAATTTCTAGAAACACTGCCATCAGGTGGTGTGCAAAAGCAACCCCCACATACCACATTGCCTACAGCACATGGGTCTCAGTCTTCTTAGAGTTAGAAAGGTAAGTTTGATTTTTCAACTTTTGACTACATTTTTTGACATTAAGAAATTTTGTATTATCTCTATGATGTTTGTAGATTCATGTGGCTATATTTTTGGTATGTTAGGCTCTTATACTAAGCTATAAAATAAGGCTAAATAGGTGTGCAGTTGTATGCCATGTTTTGCACAATAAGCTTAAACATCTGCCATGTGCTCTCGGGGTTAGTTGAAACATTGGGCATGGGGTTTATTGGAACACTTAAATGTGGTACATCCTTAAGGTTCTGAACCTGAAATATTGTTTTGGAAACAAATAGTTAGGCGTACAATTTGTAACAATAGTAAACAACTTTATAACCATTGAACTTGAAGTCTACATCGTCTTTTCAGCTAATCTCACCGTAGCCCCCTTGAGACACCTACAGACTTCAGTGACTGCAAAAGGTCTCAAGCAGACTCCGAAGAAGACTAACTAAAAGACTGTGTACCCTTAATTGAGTGTTGTTGATTGTTGTTGTTGATCATTAGGGCATGCCATATTGATTTTTAAATTGATTTTTAAAATCATTTAACAACAGTTGTAAGTAGTTACAGTGTAGTTTTTAAGTAACCACACACCATGTTCCAACTAACCCCATGCCATGTTCCAACTAACCCCATGCATGGGGTTAGTTGAAACAGCTGAGATAACTTTTTCAAAGTGGATTATTTTAATAAACATAAACAAGTCTTAAAATGTTATTATGCTGTATTTGTAACACACAGATGTATGCTTGAACTGATATAGTGATTAAATCCTGAATCAATTTTAATTGCGTTATAGAGTCATTTTTCTGAAAAATGTTCCAACATACCCCACTCTCCCCTACATACATCCCATCCTTAAAACTATGTTTTCATCATACATTTAGGTTGATATTATCCTATTTTATGGAATTTGACAATTATTGCAGCCATTTCGGGAACCATTTTGGGAACCATTTTGGGGGCCATTTTGGATTTTGAACTGTGTTAACGAAGCAAAAATACTGGATATGAGTTACTAGTGGTCTAATACATATACCATCATTAAAACTATATTTATATCGTACATTTAGGTTGATATTATCCCATTTTATGGAATTTGACAATTATTGCAGCCACTTCGGGAACCATTTTGGGAACCATTTTGGGGGCCATTCTGGATTTTGAACTGTGTTAACAAAGCAAAAATACTGGATATGAGTTACTAGTGGTCTAATACATATATACCATCATTAAAACTATATTTATATCGTACATTTAGGTTGATATTATCCCATTTTATGGAATTTGACAATTATTGCAGCCACTTCGGGAACCATTTTGGGAACCATTTTGGGGGCCATTTTGGATTTTGAATTATGTTAACAAAGCAAAAATACTGGACACATACATCCCATCGTTAAAATTATATTTTCATCATACATTTCGGTTGATATTATGCTATTTTATGGAATTTTGACCACTTTTGACCAATTTTGGCCATTAATTTGGCGGCCATTTAGGTTTTAAGGTGTGTTAACAAAGTAAAAATACTAAATATGAGTTTCTAGTGGTCTAACACATGCATTCTATTGTTAAAACTATACTCTGATCATACATGTTGGTTTATATATGCCAATATATGGAATTTTACCATTGTTGGCGGCCATTTTGGCGGCCATTTTGGCGGCCATCTTATATTTAGGCGTGTTAACAAAGCAAAATGTCTGGATATGAGTGTCTAGTGGTCTACTACATACATCCCACTATTAAAACTATACTTTCACCATACAATTTAATTGCTATATGTCATTTTATGAGATTTGACCAGTTTTGGCGGCCATTTTGGACGCCATCTTGGATATCTGGAGAGCATCCCGTTTTTTTCACTGTTAACATCTAAAATGTGTTTAAGGACCCTAAAAGACGCCTAAAAAAGTTGGTTTGGTTTAGTCCTGTGGGGGTGCACGGAAACCCTCTGTACATACCCGACTATTAGTTTCCAAATCATAGACCTTTTGAACATGTAACATGTTGTTATTCGATGATATTCGGCTCAGTGATCATGAAAGTCGATCTTACACTGAAAACAAAACGTGATTAATTATCGTAAAAATGAGTCATCTTATCCGTAAAGTGACGTGAGATACATGTACTTGAGCTATAATAGTGTATGAAGTTTGTCACTATACTACAAATAAAATGACTTTTACGATTAGTACTCACTTTTGGTTTTCAATGTAGGGATCCTCTTAAGTTTCCAAACATTAGTAATGAATTGTAAATGTTGATATCCAAATAACTGACAATCGTTTCCCCGCACTTGAAGTGTTTCCCATTATTTTGCTTTTCTTATTGTATTCTATCTTTAATGGTTCTCGTGAAATGGTCGAAGATATTGTATGTTTGTTGTTTTCTACGACAAGGCTTACACATTGAGATTAGCCCCTCAGCCCCAACAACTAAACAGACCTAACCTATATTGCAGTATCTGTTTAAATAACCAAGTTTCCCATCTCTTGCAACATCTCATGACTTGTTATTATCATCAATACAACGAATCCTCGTCGTACAATTTTAAAAGATATTGGTTTCGTTTGCAAATCATGACAGATGTCAGAAAAAGATCAAGAGGGCATCACAATCGAATGCAATCTCGACCTTCGCCAATGCACAAAGGGACACGCAACAACTAGAGATGGTCGTGCGAGTACTCACACATGGAAGTTTGTTATCAACACTTCGGACAAGGTGAGTGAACAATGATATGAATTTGAATAATAATGGGAAAGATGCGTAATTAAAATGTGAAGCTCTTTTGACTCAGTTGGGGTTTTGATCCCATTCAAAATAATTGTTTGACTTTCCATAGTTAATTTATTTCTATCATTTTATGTACATGCAACGAATGTTAGATCTCCGTCCACTTTTGTCGTAGAGGAATGTTTTAATAAAAAAAAATATACGCTCGTATATCAAAATGCAGCAATGGAAATACCCACATGACTTTCCACCCGGGGTAGACAGTCCCGGGATAGACCAACCCTGGGTGGATATGGTTAGGGTTAGGGTAAGGGTAAGGTTTAAGGTTAGAAACAGTCCCTGGTGGACAGTCCCGGGGTTGTTTTAGAATGATCCGGACAGTCCCGGGGCTGTTTTAGAATGATCCAGCCTTGCTTTTTACCTCCCCGATCCACCCTTGTTTGTACCTCCCCGATCCATCCTTGTTTTTACCTCCCCGATCTATCCTTGTTTTTACCTCCCCGATCCATCCTTGTTTTTACCTCCCCGATCCATCCTTGTTTTTACCTCCCCGATCCATCCTTGTTTTTACCTCCCGATCCATCCTTGTTTTACCTCCCCGATTTTACCCCAGGTGGAAAGTCATGTGGGTATTTCCATCGCTGCATATAAAATTGTATATGTCCTCCACCGATATTCTTAAAATGATGTGGTTGATTGGTTATCAAAATAATATATTGATTATATTTTATTTTGAAAATCATGGATACTTTTTTTTTACAGATTCATCTGAAACGTGTCGGATTACTTCATGACGCATATCGTGTACACTTTTACCTGTCAAGTCCCAAGAACTCGAATAAGCCTCAAGTATGTCCCGGACCAGTGGTAGAGCAACCACAAGCAGCTAGCCACCATCAATATCACGTCAACGTTATATTCGAGTCACGCATGTTAGGTAGTTACAAGCAATGGGTGTTCTTTGATTTCGGCATGAAACCTGTCTTGATTCGCAAGTTATCCGTCAGCATTGGAGAGCAATACAATCTCCCGGATCAGTCAATCGTAAACGCAAAGGTGTGGAATAGTAACGATTACAACATTGTTAGGTACAACGTGTCAGCGAATGAGGCTGGAGCAAACAACCTAGAGGCGATGTACAAATTGTCTGAGTTTCACCCGGAGATCAACAGCGATGAATGCTTGAGCATGAGTAACTACCGTCATGTTATGCATCACATGTTGCGACTGGAGGAAACCGAGTACAGGGACAAGTTATCTAGGTAAGGCTACAGAACAAATGTAATTATCCTCATCGCATATATAGGCTAAACATAAACATTCCAATTGAAATAATACATGTATGTCAGTACTTGATTTTATAATCTTCAATATTTTGATCTCTCAAACAGTTTCAATACTGAAACCAAGATGACTGTTACAAATGCCATCACCATAGATTCTCTACGTGGATCAACGACATTTTTCGCCCAAACTGCATATGACCTTTTTGGAGTCATTGACGTCACCAAACCTGTATTCGGAGACTCTGAAGCAAGTCAAATTGCCCTCACCAACGTTCGCCTTGTTCTGCTGAAGTTTCAAACCACTTCTCGTGAATCGAAAGTGTATGAGGCAGAGATTGTCAAAGAAGAAGGTGGCGAAACGAAAGAAGCGATCTACGTTCGTCTCAGCTCACAGTGTATTGTTGACCACAAACTGGTGAAGGATAGCGCTGTAGATATTGCGCTCCAGTTCTGCGTTGATAGGTTGCAATTCTGCAGGATGCACCGTGCAGTTGACAAACTCACCAACTTTGATGTATTGTTTCCTTCCAAGAATACACATCCTGCTCTCATGTAAGATATTTAAAATTTAAAATAAAGGCTAATGTCAACACCTTGCTGCCTTGCAATTGCGGCTCTGGCCAAAATGATTTACTTGTCAATTGGTGTGAATCCTATCCTAGTAGCTTTACGATGACCTGGTCGCTCAGTCTACTGTAAAACCCCACATCCCATCACAGTCCAGGCAAATGACCAAATCCGGAAATGTGCCTTATCTGGAAATCAATGCTTTGCATGTGATGGTCTGATTCAAAAACTACAAACTTGATTATTACATAGATTTCAGCGATAATGTGTACTTTTGTAGTTTAAAAATGAATTATATATAGTTACAAATTAATAAAATACCAAAAATAATTACCCAAAGAAAATGTATCCACTAATTAATGCTTAATTTAATTAATTAATTAATCAATTAATTCCTTTATTTTTAAAACGGCACGATCAATAATTAAACGCCACGGTGATTATTTAGTGAATTATCTTTTAAGCATGATGTACCAAGAATGAGTTCGTCCTTTTTGACAATAGCCAGTCCCTGGGCAGAAAACTGCTAATTTCGTGAACTATTTAATTTCGCAAACATTGCTAGTGCTTATATTCGTGAAAATAAATACCTTAAAAAATGGCAGTATATTTATAATGATATGTTTGTATTGTTTCGAATCGCAAAAATGAAGTATCTACAAAATTGAAGCACTTTGGCAATTCACAAAAATAACTACCTGCAAAATTAATTTATCATTGTATTTCCAGATTTGGAAATATAACCCGATTTCCAGATTTGGTCATTTGCCTGGACTGATCATGAGGTTGACATATCTTGCTGGAAATTGCAAGTGTACGGTTGCAGTGGTAATCTCGCCGCGACGTATTTATCTCGCGCGCTGGGTTGTTCTATTAGTCGGTCGCCTGACTCTCGAATGAGCAAAGATGCAGCAACCATGTTAACTCTGATCATCTACCTCTGTGCAGTGACGTATTCCAGTGATCGCCGGGAATCGTCTTCACATACGCTATTGCGTTAAAATTAGAATAACGAGTATGGCATTAGGGTAATAAGGTGTGATCACTTGAATACGCCATGACATCACTGCAGAGGTAGACAAACGTAATATAGAATAAAGTGACGAAACTCGAACACGAATTACATTATATAGCTATACCAAACTATTTAAAGATGTAAAACATTTTCTGTCCATATCTTTCTTTTGTCAATAATAATATAATTAGATGTCCAGATGCAGGCGATTACAACGATAAATTCAACAAGCGGCAAAAGGGAGCAGTGCGTTTCATTGAGTCCACGTGGGCACGACAAAGTAACCGTGCTGGCAAGGGCAAACCAGAAGTGCTTCTAGTTTACGGTCCATTTGGTACTGGCAAAACCTATACTCTAGCCAATGCCGTTATGCAGACATTACGAGCGTGCCAAATGGCACATACTCAAGATGAGGCTCGATTTCTTATCTGTACTCACGCCAATAGGTACGTACATGTACTGCACTAATGAAAATGACGGATGGAAGCTTCTATGAATGCAATACTCTAAAACCTGTCTATTCGAATTGACTAGATATCTTATTCGAGGGACAGAACAATCAAAGTTCAAATGCTACTTCCAAGTATCATGACTACAAGAATGAAAAGATCTTATATCTACTTGTCAGCTACACATGTTTCAATACACATTTGATGTCTGGGACCTTTGGATGTTGATCATTTTGATTTAATTTCTGTTAAGTGTCCGTTCGTCTAGATATCTTGTCATTTTAGAGTGAATGTCTCTTAAACATGTTAAAGACACAATCAATTATTTGGCATAGAACCTGTTTTTCTCCAGTAACTTTGGGGTATTTTGTGCGTTTTGTAATAATAACTAGAAGGAATGAGCCAAATGACGCGTCATATTCTGAGACATTAGTAATGCAAATATACCCGGGCGTAAATACAAAATAACCGCGGACCTCCATCTATTTCTAGACCATTTTCAGCATTTGGGTAGCCTTCCTACTTGATTAAATGTAGATATACTTCATACGGTCTCGCGGACATCGGTTTAGTTGAAAATGAACCTAAATATTCGAATCAGGGTAAATTTTCAGATTTCTTTAAGATTTTTGACCAATTAAGGTGTTTTCCCCCAATTTACTGTTTGAGTGAAAAATAGCAAAGTTTGGCACATACAACGAAATTTGTTTGATAAAATAATCCCGTTTCTAAATTACTGAACGTACCTTTAAAGGGATATGTACATAGAATGCTATTCAGCATATTAAAGTATAGCTCTTTCTGCTTGGTGTTAACTTCGGACTGTAAAACACTGAAACTGGTCCTGGGATTTACTAGCAAGTGAAATAATGCAGCTGAATTTTGTTGTCATTCTTCAGCGCTGCTGATCTGTACATAACAGACTTCTTTGATGAGTTCGTCACGACCTGCCAAGGTATTAAAATGAGGCGCATCGTTGCAACAATACGGAGACGAGCAGAATACCAGAGGTAGTGCAGAAGTACGTCGTTTTCGACAACACTGACAAACAAACGCCACAATCCCTTGAAGTATCGGATGTCAAAGGTTGCCAGATTGTCATCACAACAACTACCAGCGCCGTCCAACTCGCGGAATTGTCGCAGTTGAAGGGTTATTTCACGCATATCTTAATTGATGAAGCAGGACAGATCCTGGATCCGAGTGTATCATACCGTTAGCATTGGTAGATGCGGGTACATGCGTTGTTCTTGCTGGAGATCACTTACAGATGACACCAAAGGTAAGAGGTAGCTGTTTTAGAATAAACAGAATATGTTTGGTACATTTGTACTACTTTATACCTTTTTCAATAAAAGTAAATGTTGGTTTTATATAGTGCTTTACCAAATATGATCAAAGCGCTCCACGATTACATTTAATCCGCTGTCACTATTCGCTCTTTGCACGGATCCACCATTTGCGAGCCTCGAACTGTTACCGCGTTGATTTGAATGGGAATATTCCATAATCATGATAATATTATTTAACTATGGTTCACCTCTCTCTGCGCAATATGACTGGTCATGCAGTGAGACATTATGAAATGATTCAACGCTTTCATTGAATCGGATTCCAGTTCGAAGCAATCCTCGCAAATGGCGGATCGGGAAAGTAGTGCAAACTATACTGGTCCCACGGTGTTGGGTAACTGGTGATTAACTACCGACGCGGATGTTGTATTTGTTTTATTACACCTCATACATATTTTCATA